>JAGFPH010001826.1:66999-115999 GCA_018207615.1 Philaenus spumarius
AGTTGTGTATTTATATTTGATTTATAAAACTACAGAATTACTTGGTGTTGTCTTATTATATTTTTGTGCCTAAATACACAATAAAGAAAATGACTTCAACCTTCCTTCAGAAATGCTGATTCATGGATAATTTATAACTCTCCTGAAGAAGGATAAACTACGTTCTCCAGCACAATTCGTAGCGAGTAGACAAAATTTCTAAAAATCTAAAAAAGTCGATTTCTTTTTGTAAAATTCTTTAGGTTTTAATTTCTAGTCGGACTGTTACAACTATAATGTGTAACTGATTTATAATAAATAAACAAAATTGATTTAATTCAACTTTAGGTAATAAATATTTTCCTTAAGTATATTGTAAGTTTAGAAATAAAACACACTGCTTGAAGTGTTGAAAAAAAACATATTATTGATAAATTATTGCTAATTTTTAAAGTTTAAATAATTACTAAAATAATCAATGTATAGCAGGACTACTTATTGAAAATAACTTATGAGTTAAATACAAGTGGTTTCAAACATCATTTTTATATTATATGTTTAAAGACATGTGGTTATAGTGATTTAAATATTATGAAAATTTGATGATTGTGATGTGTTAAAAGAACAATTTACAATTGAACTCTGCACCCGTAAAAACCTTAAAAGAGGAATTAAGGGAGCTAGGATCGAAATCCTTTTTGATAGAAAAGGAGGATTCCAAAAAACTTTCTTACTGTTTGTTATTTCTAATAATAACCACAGTCTCCAAATTTTATTAGTATGAAAATGGCAGAAGAAATAAAGTTTAAAACCCATTATCTAAGTTATTTATTGCCACAGAAGTAAAATTAAATGTTTTTAAAAAAATATTTACACCAAAACCTTAGGAGAAAAAATAAATAAAAATTTTTTTTAAGAAATAATAAACCATTGTGTAATAACTTGCAGAATTTTGAAACAATTATAACTCGGCTTCCACTGAACCGATAGGCTTCAGATTTCCCCCCCCCCTCACTTGGTGCCCCTAGTGAACAATAGTGCCAAATTTCAGCTCTTAAAATCCCTCTCTAACCGACCCCTACAAACTGACCGACTTTGGAGGGGGACCAATGGCATAGAGGCGCTTTGTGTGTGCAAAACTTCAGCTCTATCCGTTATGTTTGTGAAGCTGCAGCCTTGTCAAAGAACAAGTAACTCCGGCACCTGATGATCCAGGGGAATGAAATGTGGTACATGTCTTCAGGGGCCCCTCAAAAATGAGTGTACAAAAAATCAACAACAGTGATCCAAAGGAGTCCAATAGGAGGGGGTGAAAAAACTTACTCGTTCTGTCTTGTAAACAGTCTTGTGGTCACTTTTGGGGTGGTGGTTTTTTTGGCAGGCAGGACGCTCTCGAGTCCCTAGATTCTAAACAGATTGGCTTGTATGCACTATTTGTTCTTCTAATGTACATTCATATTTAACGCTTTGCATTAAGATAAATTTAAAACTTCTTTAACCTTAAATCTGATATAAAGTATTGTTATTACTGTGAGTATGATGAGAGCATTTTCCAAAGATAGTTGATCCGAAGGAAGTCCCTGCGACTGCCACAACAGCTGTTGCCTCTCCGAACCAAGGAACTTGAGTAAAGAGAAATCTTCTAAACCCACCAGCTTGCTCCATTCTGTTGACATTGATCTGTAGAACAAACATATTATTTACTTTAACTGGAAATCACATCTATTATATTCATAGTTAATTGGTTTTAGTCTTAATAAACACTTTACCTTCTAACGTCCTGTGGACAAGAAGACAGATACGTAACAAAAGCTGCAGCCAATAAACTGTTTTGTGGGAGGAGTTTCAATGCTTTGGACAAATCATTCAACTGCAACATTCAAAGAACTTCGCATTATTTAAAAATTAAAAATTTCATCTAGAATTAAATATATACAGACAATTAAACTTGGATATAGCATCAACAAAGGAACTGAAGAAATTTTGACGTTACATCAACGTGACGTTATAAAAGATGTATCAACAGGAAACCATATTTTTGATAGCTTGAGAGAAAGGACAAAAAATTATACAGTATTCAGGTTACAACATTATTGATAACCTTATTTAAGAAAACTACAATTTTCATTGCAAAAAACAAAAACAAAAAACAGTAGGTTTTCGTTAGCGTCCACTTATAAGAATGTCTGAACTTTCACTCTGTATGAACCATTTAAAAAATGCAACATCCACAACAGTATTTTCGCATTTTATAGTAAAAAGTTTTCTCTATTTTTTACAAAAGCCTATACAAATTTTTTCTTTAAAAAAAAACTGTATATCTACAGTCAAATTAACTAAACCAATATCACGTTGTAACGGAAGGTTACAAAAAATGAAAATATATAATATATAACTGTTAAAAAAAAATGTGGGATTCGGTAAAAGTTTCAAAAATAAAAAAAAATACTCAAAAATAATAAAAAATGCTATTTGTGGATTATTTTCTAATGATTATCGCCTCTCCCTCACTTCCTCTACTTATTCACTTTTAATACAAATAATCATCGCTCATAACACTATTTTAAATCACCAAGAACACTTCTTACCACTTTACCTCCATTTACTAAAAATCACCATACATCATGTATCTCCTCTAACTCCAACGTAGAATTACACCTTATGCTCCACCTTACCTTAATTCACCTTACACCTTACTCATAAAAACCTTGATATCACCTTCGTTTAACTCAAATAAAAAAAAAATAATAATAATCATAATAATCCACATATAACTCTATTTATGCTCCATTAATACTTATGCATTTATCTATCTATAATTACAAATTACTATTAACGATTTATTATATTAATTCAATTTTCTCAGGGGTGAATACTTGGCTGCAAAGTAATGACTCGTGGATGTACGTGGCTAAATAAAGGAGTCTAAGACATTGTAGCGGAACAACCAGGCTTTTACTCAGACATTGTCAAAAAGTGATTATTTACAACAAAATATATCAACATTACAAGAAACAAACAAACAAATCAATTATATACAAATCTGTACAAAGTATAGTCAAGCCTAGCTTAGAGTATGACGCAATAAAAATCAAAAGAAGTTACTTATTAGAACAATCAAAAATTTTATAATTGCAGACTGAAAAATGTATGTCCTATGGCCATTATTACTTACTGCGTTATTCGTTGCACTGTTTTTACCTAGGATTTCACTGTATTTACCATTAACATGAAGCACCACTAACTATTACGCTCGTTTTATCAAAGCACATGGGCGACTTTCTACAATTTCATTTATCACAAAGTTTACACCATCGATTTTACTTTGTAGGTTCTCACGAACGCCGAAGCACCTCCACTTCATTTTAAAATGACATTTGTTGCCATTCAATTGAAACGACTACGTATTTCGATGAATTTCACATCACCTGCAGCTAGCTATACATACAAAGCTCTACGCCATGTTTCTCGTTCTGGAACGTTCTTTTGGTGCCGTACAAAGCCTTCTCTATCCGTCTTGTTTTAACGCTTGTTGTTTGTACTGCGTTCCGACACTTGTGTACCGATGTTATGTTGTGCCCTGTTATATTCTCTGATACATATTTTAATTTTTTCACATGTGCTTATTTTTCAATTTCAATAGTTCTTTAAAACTGTCCATTGTATAATCATTTAATTGCCTCTTTTAACCGTTCGCTTCAATCGCACAACTTGTTAGAATAACTTCTTATACAGTTCACTCACGTTACATACTTTTTATTGATTAATTTATTTTTTAAGTCTGCTTTCATTTACTAACAGTCTGCCTTTTACTTTATTTACTTTTATTTAAATGATTTTACTTTAATTGTTTTGCGTCACAAAAGAATTTATATGTATGCAAGAATTATAAATGTTTACTATTATATATATTGCGTCCTTTATTTTATTTAGACCAAACCTCTATGCTTTAGACACTATGGGAATTTGTTAATTTATTGTCATCATATAGTATTTCTGTTACATGGCTGTCAGTGTTACAACGTAAATGTAAAATATATACATCAGATATTTTACGTCTATTTCACTTCGGTAGTCTTCTTGGCGGGAGATATCAATCGGAAGACTAGGTCTAGGTTTGTTGGACTTTAGGCGAATATAGGTTTTACGGAAGAATTGCAGATATGTTTGGCTGGACTCTTGCGAAGATTCACTTAATCAAGAGTATGTTATTTTTTTAAACATAATTTGCAAAATATAATATTCTTTGTGAAACAAAAGAGGTAACACCATAATTTTGACAAATCCAATGTTGTTGATTGCTTATGGATATTGAGTTTAGTGTTTTGTATTAAAAGTAGGTCTTTTATAGTCAAAATTATTAGAATAAATAGTTTTACACGTTTTGAGTTGTTTTTATTCTCATTTAATGTTTATAAATGGTAAAAATCTGTTTTTCAGTCAAAAATGTAAGCGTTTAAACAAATCTTAACTACATTTTACTTATGAAAAAAGTAAGCACTTGAAAGGTGGTAAAAAAACTCGAAGAGAATAATTTGACAGTAAATTCAGCCAGCCAAGACAAAGTACATGTAAATAAATAACTAATGAGCTTGACTTGTGAGAAAGTAACTAGATAAAATAAAACCTGAACACAAAATCTCACAATAAATACGTTTACTAACCTAAAACACGTATACTAACTATAACTACAGTTATAATTTGGTTACTGTAGCCCGTACATCACTGAGGATGGCGACATTGTCATTGAAACGCGTTTGAGGTTAGTATACGTATTTATTGTGAGATTTTGTGTTCAGGTTTTATTTTATCAAAGTATGTGTATTTTAATACAATACTAAACAAATCCAAAATCAGACACCAAGTGACATGTTCGGTAACAATTTGCATGAACAAGTAAATTCAGCCAAGTTCTTGGGTGTTATTATAGACAAGTTACCTGGAATGACCAATTGACGGTATTAGTGCTAAAATTAGTTCAGCGTTTTTGCACTAAGAAATTTAAAATTATGTTTTGTCTATTCTTTCAACTGCTTATTATGTCCACATATGAACTATGGAATTCTCCTGTGGGGGAACTCATTAGTTCAGAATGTGCATAGACTTTTGTCCTGCAAAAGAAGCCCAATCGGCTAATAGCAGGACTGAGGCAAACTGAAACATGTAAAAGTGCTTTTGGGAGACTTGGAGTACTTACACTTCCATGTATACACACTTGAAGTGTTGTTATATTTTAAATTTAAGCGTCATCACGTCCAGAATATGGACAAACATGACTGCAGCACCAGAGAAGCTTGTAATTGTCGTGCTAGACAGCACAGGTTAAATATGAACAGTAAACTTCCATCACAAGCAGGTACTAAATTGATGAATAAGCTCCCTCAAAGTATTAAAAGTTTGCAAAATTATACTTCTTTTAACAAATATTGTTGTCTAGATCTTTTTCCTCTGGGAGGAATTTCTGCATTGACTCTCCGTTTTGTATTTGGTTGTGATTTCCTGTTGAGTATCCTTGCTACTTTTTACTGCACTTTTTTTATTAATGTTTTGTAAAATTGTATTTAACTCATGTTTTATAATGATTGGACTGTTTTTAATTTATTTTTTGGTGTATATTTCAAAGGTAGAAAAGGATATGACAGCCACTTTATAAATTAATGTTACTTTGTACTTTTACATATAATACATTGTTTTATGTTTTTATAGTTAGATGTTTTTAAAATTAAATCTGTAGATTATTTATAATCTCTTGTTCAATATCTAATGACTTGTCTTATGCAATGTACATTGTCAAAAGGACTATAAATACAAATTAATGAATTTTACATCCACATGGTGTATATGTAAAAAGTACCGTATTGTGTGTACCAAAATAAAGAGGAAATTCTGATATCTATATAATAAAAATGAATTGCTGTTCCTTTGTAAGCGCATCACTTGAGAACGGCTGGACCAATTTGGCTATTTTTTTTTGTTTTAAAATGTTCGTAGGTTTTTATATAAAGAAAAATTTTTAAAGTTTCCCCAAAAAGTTTCAAATTTGGAAAAAACTAAACAGCCTCTTTTGTATGGACTCAAGAACATATCGCACAAAAACAGCTGTTCGTGTAAAAAGCTTAGCAACACGTCATGTTTGTTTACATTCATTACCATTAGCAACTTTAATCAGCATTTATAATCAATTTATTGTTCTTCAAAACCAACACCTTTTTTAGACCAAATTGACCATCTTAAAGCAAAAAAATCAACTGAAAATGCTTACTATTTTAATTCAATTCAAACATTGGTTGTTACATATTATACAAATTTGGTATATAAAAGAATTGATTTGGATGAAAAACTAACATAATTTTAGGTTAGGCCTACAATGAACCACAACACGTCTATTGGCAACCAATTGGATTAATTTAGAATCAGGTTTTTTACAATTCTTCACAACTATCAGTTTTTTTAGATAAGGTAAAAGCAAACAAAAGGTTTACTGTATTATCTATAAAGGTTTACAAACTATAAATCTAAATTTGTGTAGTATATTCTTAAGTGGCATAAAAACCATTTTGCAATTCAATTACTTAAGTCAATGTAATGAAATGGAATAACTACCCTTTAAATTAAATCAAGCAATAGCGAAGCATTGCTGGGTCCACTAGTTTTAAAATAATTTGGCCTAAACTGCAAAACTTCAATACGTTTTCATATGTTACCATGTTTTAAAATATATTTCTCCATTCCTAAACAAACACAATACCTGTTGCTGCCAGCGGGAATATTCCTCGTCCAGTTTGAACACCAATGACTCGGCAGCACTAATAGTTTCCTGAGCTCTGTTGAGATGGATTTCAATCTCCGCTGCTTCCTTTGTAAACATATTAAGCCTTATCTTTAGTTCTGCAACTGTCTTATCCACGCTCTGCAGGCCACTACTCAGCTCATCTATTTTATCTTCGGCCAGTCTTAAATTCCTTTAAAGCAATAAACAACTGAGTGAGCTATAAACATAATCTATAGTGTTGTAATACTGTAAGTAATAAAATATTATATCAAACTTTGTACCATACAAATTTGCTATGTTGCAACTATAAATTGATTTGAAACTACATTACAATTAAATTCAGAATGCTGTTTGCAGCGAGATAAATTATAGGGAAAAATGTGATACAAGTTATGATCACTAGTGTAGTCGGACTTGCTCCATTCGAATTATAATCAGGCTTGCTTAAGGGAAGAACATTTTAATTACTTGATATGTAACTTAAATCAACATCATAGTACAGTAGAACTTCTATTTAACAAAATTCATTATTCAGACGAAAAATGTTTTATTGGGAAGTATTTGTTTTTTAAAAGAAAACTTCTTTAGGCGCATTAGGCACTATTTTGCGTGAGAAAAAATCATTGAACTCGAGGGACGTCACCGTCACTACTTGAAGTCTATAATATATAATACAGCCGCATTGGGCACTTTTCTTTAGCTGTCGTACCAGGCTTAGTTCAGCTATCTTATCTCCACAATTATTTAAGGCTCCGTCGCAGCTTTGCAATTATTTAAGATCCCATTACAACATATTTATACATTGATTAAAAAAATAATTTTTAATAACTCAAAAATAAAGTTAACTACAGTATATGAAGCTAAAATGTTTTCACTTCTGACAGCAGTCCCACGACAGCCTGTTTTTGGTTTTTTTTTGGGGGAGGGGGGTTTACAGCCTGCAATCTATATCTGTAGGTGATATACAGTATACATTTTTATACTGTATATACCTACAGATAAAGTAAATTATATAATTTAAATTCAGCAGTTGGCGCTGAAGTTTATTAGCCCATAGAGCCAGAAATCTCGGGTTTGAGTCCCCAGAACCTGCCACAGTAATTTTTCGTCTTGTAGGCTACATTCAGTATTAAAAGTCTTTTAAATTTGTATTTCATGTGAATAAATTCAACAGTTATAAAGTTGTATGAAATTGTAGGTTGTTATTGCAGAACTGCATAATATGTGCTTTTATGTAGTCCCTAAACAAACAAAAGTGAATCCCAAATGCACAAATACTGTACTATGTACGAACGGTTCTATTTAGTAGCCTATGCACACTCTGTTTTCAAACACAACTTTTAAATGATTATACAGCACCTGTGTAGAATATTTTTTAATATTTACACAACCGTAAACTGTTTACAGTGTGAAATATGAGAGACACACACGTATGCTAGAAAACACGCAAATACTACAAATGATACAGAAAACTGAAAGCAAAAGGCAAAACTGCAGGCTTAAGAAACTCAATCTTACTATGACATTTATAACTAACAATATTATTAAGAAATTGCTCAGCCAAAAGCAGGACATACCTTTAGAGCTTAAAACCAGAATTTTGAAATTAAAATGTGACCATTACAATAAATTCTGTATAGGTGAAACAGGACAAACATTTTGTAAAAGGTTTAAAGAATAACTGCCGAAAAAGAACAATAATGGCATTAGATCAAATTATACAAGCCACCTTATTGACAAAGATCATTCATATACAGATTATGAGACTAATTTGGAACCACTACATATTTGCAGAAAAGGAAAATATATGGATGTCATCAAAGAATATGAAATGTATAAAGACTTTAAAGATAATAAACACATATTAATGAACGACCAATTGAATTTTCCTTCAAATACAATATAAGACACGGCTATCAAGATCGAAGGTACCGATCTTAAATAAACAAAACTGCAAAGTTTTAGACATGAGATGTTAGTTGTCCGACGGTATTAAAACGATGCTCACCGAAAGTGTCACGATGTTTTTGTATTTGTGTAAATGTTATATTTTTGTCTGTGATTTTGAATTGTAATGTATTGACGAACTTGATTGAGGGATAAACTTTGAGAATGGAGCACAGGCTCTGAAACGGGTTAGTGCAAATAAAAACAAGAAACAAGTCATGTGGCTAGGCCCATATAAGATAACTTATTGCCAATATAGACAGCCGAAGGCAGACAACATTCTTGGAAGTCCAACCGTATTGTTTGTTTAGGAGACAGTACCCAACGGCCGACTAGACAGCAATTTTAGAACACGAACGAAAGGCGAGCCGAACAACACATAAACTTTATAAATGCACCACAATATACACATTATCCTTTCAAAACTTTCTCTGTTTGCCCAGTGTCTCTTGTTCTATAGAATTGGGATAAAAAATTACTAAACTTTCCTGCCTTCAACTTCATTATTAGGACATATAAATCTTGCTAAACAGAGGCAGTTATAAATACAATATTTCTTAATTATCAATCTGTTAGGAAATTTTATTAGTCGGAACTTTGATTGTATTATATTGGAACCAAGTTAACAAATAGAAATACTGTGGTAGGAGTTAACAAATAGAAAATGTAATGCGTAACGAAAAAAAGTGTTATTGATTGGTAGCTAAGACAATGACAAATATAAAACACGAGTAACGAAAAAAGCTTTACCAAATTGGTTGTGATGGCAACGAATGTAAATACATTAAAAAAACATGTGTTTTGTTTCATCAATTTAAATTAAGAGACAATCGGTTCCGTCCAGCGTAGTTCATCAGATATTATCGTCAAGGACTAAAATTTTAGGTTAGGCGAAGAAAATAATTTTAAGTCTAGGCCTAACCTAAAATTATTGTATGTACGTTGCCGTTAAGAAAGGTAAAATAAATTAAACATACACACAATAATTTTAGGTTAGGCCTAGACAGATGAACCAACATTTTATGTTTATTGAATGTATTTACAAAGAATGGACATTTAACTGTGTTCACCATCTTAGCTTTGATGTTATAATTAATTCTACACCTTTATTATAATAACATTAAACGTATGGAAACAGTAAATATTTGTATAAAAAACAATCTAATAATAAACGGCAATTGAAAGATTAAAATTATGTGTGTATGTTGCCGTTAAAGCTGGTAAAAGAATTATATTATACAGAATTTGACACAATTTATATGAATTAATAAATATGTTGATTAAAAACAAGCTATGTAAGGTGTGTCCTTTGTAAACTGTTAATTGATACTATACTAGCGCACTAAATTAATTAACATGTTATTTCTGTTAAAATATCGGCAAATAAAACACTTTTTAACTTAATTGCAAACAAGAAGAATTCGAAATTTATTACTCCTTTCAAATTTTGAACAAGAAATATTTTTAACCTACCTGAGTAAGTTTGCCTGTTCTCGTTCAAGAGGTCGTATTTTCTCAAGAACGCGTGAGTACTTGACATTAGCAGTCACCCATGCAGCTAATGGTGCTGCTGCTAAAGATGCTCTCTTTGCAGTTTTTGCAATGAATGAATCGTTCCTCTCTGCCAACAGAACTTCCACGGACTCTCTGTTCTCTCGAGTTATATTCCTTGCTTCGAAGCACCTGTTTAAAAGAGAAACTATTAACTCTTGATTAGCTTATTATGGTAATAAATATTGTTTATATTTTGCATAATACAGAGATCCATTTATAATTCATAAAATGAACACCCTCTATCCAAGGGCGGCCCTAGGTATTTTCCAAATGTAAACAAATAACTCAACTAACCAATCAGAGCATTTTTATAAAATTGTAATTTTGACCAAATTTGAAAGGTATAAGGTAACTTATTACAACACACAAAACCTTAACAAGAATTATAATTACATTACAATTTACCGGTTATCATAATGATATTCAACTGCAATAAAATTACAAAAATCGTGTCTTTAGAATCAAACTAAGTATATCATGTAATTAAAAGTGGATTTTCCAGGCTTTTACTTTTAAAAACTCCTTAAGTAACAAGTCAGTGTCCATTTCATTTAACAATTCATTCTCATTGCCAACGCTGCCAGCCCTCTCAAGTATTCCTGACTCAAAGTTAAAGGTAAATATGTTTTTATGAGTTTTAACTTGGAGAATTTTCTTTCCCCACTGGCAACTGAGACTGTGAGAGTCAATAAATATTATTCGCAGTGCAACAAAAATGTTGGGGAAAGTGTCTATGTAACCATGCTTGGTTATGAAGGACAATGCTTCAGCAGGGCGACTTCTTGGAGGCAACATAGTCGAAAAAAGTTTAAGCTCAAAACCACCAAAGGTCGAAAACATCATCACCATCGATGTCACAGTCTCATCCATCCCCACTGCTTAAAATGGTTTCAAGTCGTTCACATGATTTCTTCAACTCTGTGTCACTAAAACTCTTCTCCAGGCCAGCAATTATCATAGATAAATTTGAAACTTGCGCTGTGGTATTCCATGAGGTCAAATCTCTCCAGTAAAGGGCTAATCTATTCGCTAGTGAAAGGGGTGTTTAGGTGTAAGCTGAAAGGTAAGCTCTCTTTACATCCTTCCAGTGGCTGCAGGCGGCTTAGTTCACAGTCACAGTTCAATTGAGCAAAACAAATAGAGTGACGATTTGTTACTAAATTGTACTTTGTACTGCTGTATTTATTTCTCTTATATACTTAAATTTATATATAGTTTCGGTTGGTTGATTTTAATTGGCAAAACTGCAACCGAAGAAACGAAAACTAACTATTTAATGACAAATAGTTTGTGTTTTGTTTTCTCTTATTGTAAACTATATTCACAAAGTTTACTGTGGACGCCCATGTTGCAGAGGGCACCTATGGCGCCCCCCCCCCCCTCTGTGTCGCTGTGCCACCCGCGGCTGCTTAGTTCGCTTATACCTTGGAAGTTAGGAAGGATATTATGTACGCGATGGTGTACATACCAGCCAACTACAATCGTCTACCACTAAAAGTTATGTGTTTAGTACTTCTTTAGCTCAGTGTGTTTGTGTATTTTATGAATATACGATGACCTCAAAAGTAATAAATACTTGAAGATGAGATTGCGATCTCGAAACGTGTCGTAAATAGGAAAAGCATAACTTTCAGTAATTTCACCATTCTTATGTTGACAAAATATTACTTTTGAGATCCTCCTAGTCTTATGGGACACATATTTGGTACATTTCCTTTCTGACTTGAGATGGCTGTACCCCATTTCCTATAAGACGGCTCGCCCATTAAAATGAGCCATGCAAATCAAGTAGCATTAAGGCAAGGACAAGACTTACCTAATATCTTCTTTAACCCCTCTCTTAGCCAAGAACGTCTTCATACTGTTCCAAGATGTGTCCTGGATACCCATCAGACGTAGCACACCCTCCAAGATATCTCTAATCACCTCTGGTGGAGCTCTTAGTGATCGTATTTCAGACAAAGATTCAGACTTTATATTGCCCACAGCAGCGCATGCTTCCTTGATAAGAGGTTCTATCTCAGCCAACTCTGCTTCTATTTCCTTCTTCCTATGATTAAAAAACAATGAACTGAAAAACTGACCAAATTGGTTTATAAATTTATAGGTAAAATCTTATTTGACACTACTACTATGCAAAAATTAGAACACTAAACATTTTACACAAAGGCTTAATTTATATAAAACTACTGCTTGATCTTCAAATACAGTTTTGTCTAATATTGGAGTCCTATTTATCGGACAAATAATAGAGACAAACTTTAAGGGGAATAGTCTGAGTTTAAGAATTTACCAACTGAGGTAATAAAATAGGTGTCCTTGAACCTTTTCTCCGTCTTTTATACACATGTTTAAAATAATTCCTACTTCATGGTCTGTCAAATTATTATAGAACGTTTTATTTACCAACTTTCAAACAGTCACTTATTATTCAGATACGTCTGGACTGCAGTTTTGACGTCATACATTGCTGAACTCCAAATGGATGTTTTGGAACACTTTGATTTATTTAATGTTAAAGACAGAACCCAACAACATCCTTAATGATCAGGTATAATTTGGATCACACTCCATCTACGGCAGCATGATGACATTAGAAGCACCTACAAATTATGCAACCAACAACATTGATGAACTATGATTCTAAATCACATCAACAGTTCATGTTCAAATCAGCCTGACAGTGGACGTCTTGTAAAAACTTAACTAGTGTAATAATCATTTTAACCTTGAACTACTATAGCGACATCTTTCAGACAGCGGCAAAATCTCCCTCCCTGTTTCACACACTCCCACACCACTTAAAAATCGGTGGCGCCCAGTACCTTTCACCTGATTTAAGGTCTTTGTGTGGTGAAATTCATGCCGCTCTCTGACTTATTGTTTACAAGCAATATTGAATTAACGTCTGTTAGACATACAATAGCAGTAGTGCTGTTTTTTACCTCAGCGGTGACGTCTCGTACTTGGGTTATAGTAATGGTGTGATTTTATGAATTAATATTATTGTAAGTTCTGAAGGACGCGTGGAAGCAAAACGGTAATACATTTAAAAAATTTATTCGGTAAATCCTCAAACTGCCGATGCAAGATAAACTTCAACCAGCTCAAACTCTTGAAAAAAGAACTTGAGCTTTCTGAAAAAATTGGAACGTCAGCCACGATGCCCATGCCAGAAGTGGGGAATTCCGATTTGCTTCAAGTGTTCCAGAAAAGTGTGCATAAGCTGTCTGGAATAGACTCAAAACCATTTTGACCATCTTTGTCAGCTTTGTTGAGTTTTTGTAACCTAAAAAAACTAATAAAGAAGTTTTTGTAGTAAAATGGTATTTTATTTGTCTAGTCTGGTAAAGCTTATGGAATTTTTTTAAATTTTCATATTAGGATATTAAGTAGTTATGAAAAAAATAAAGGTAGAAAGTATTTTTACAAATTTTAAAATTTTATAATTAAGTGTTTTACAAAATTTGCGGTTTAAAACCAATAACAAAATTATAATAAAAAAGATCACATAAAAACATTGTTTTTTTAGCGAGACATTGGTATTTTAAAAACTGTTCTTAGAATTAATGTTTTAGAAAATTTCTGTAGTAATATAGTTTACAAACAAGGAACAAACCCCGAAAAATATGTAAATAATTTTGTTTAACCTCCTTACTCCCGTTTAAAAAATGACGTCTGACATATGTCACATAGTACTTAAGTTAGTATTTTAGGGTATAGTTACGGGTTAACAACCTAGAAAAGGTGAACACTTTTAAAGATATAAAAAATGTTTTACATGTCTCAAAAAAAGTGTTATGCAATGTGAGAGTTTTCTTGCCTTTGACAATGACAGTGTGATGTCGAAACTGCAGTCTGATGTATCTGAATAATAAGTGACTGTTTGAATGTAAATAAAACATTCTATTTTACATAAAACTAACTGAAATCGTATTGCAAGGGATTAAATTCACGAGATATAATTTGTATGAAATTATAGGTTGTAAATGCAGTATTACGTATGCTTGGACGTTAGTCCCTAAACAGACAAAAATGAGCCCTAAAGGTAAGCGCACACTAGTGCCGGGGTGGTACGGGCAGCATTGCATCGCAAAAATGTTGCAAAGCAAACCTTGAGGTGGGCCGGGCCACATCGCTATCGAATGTTTTAAGTATTCGTTATGGATTCTTCCGATGAGGAACTAGGTAATGGTTTTTAACATGTTATTTGCAGAGTTGGGACTAACGAATAGAAAAACTAACGAATAGAGTAACTAGTTAGTTTTTTGACTAACTTATAACTCTACTCGTTAGTTTTTTTCAACTCAAGGTTGTGTGAGGGGCTGGAAAAGAAAGGACAAGGGACTAGAATAGAATGTTGGGGGGAGGGGGCGGGGTTGTTGACTTTGTCACAAACAATCACGAGCACACTTTCTCTTTTAGATCACTCGGCGCATCAGCTATGTGTACTTTGGTTTTTGAGAGGGGTTGAGATGCACAATCAGTAGACCAGTTGTCGCCGTGGTACTAACTTACTTTTTGTACTTTCAATCTTGTACAATTAATTGCCCAAGTGGTGTGGAAAGTGTTTACTGTTTTGTAGAACTGTTTTTATTGCTGGCGTGTTGTTTATAGTTTAATTGAAATTTCGTTTATATAGTTTAAAGTTTAGATAGTTATAGATTGTTTAGTAGTAGGCCTATAGTTTCATTTGTTAAAATGAATGAAGTTTTGTGGCCAAATTTGAGTAAACTGTTTACTTAAATTAACCGGGACAGCAACAGTAACAATGTTACGTTCAAGTGTCTTTTATGTTTGCCGAAGAACAAGCAAGTAAAAGCATCTGTTACATCGGCTTCCAATTTAAGGGCGCAATTTAATACTTTTAAATAAATAGTTAATACTTACAACTTTATGGCGGTATGTAACTTTACTATTATAGAAATAGAACACGTAAATAAATATCAAACTATTTAGTGTTGACTTTTTTTTAGGACGTAGGGGGTTTGAAAAGTCTTCAAACCCATTTGTAGAGATCTCTGATCTTATAAAATATTTTTTAAAGTCATGGTTTCTTATATATTTATTATTATATATTTCTAATATATATATTAATGGGATATGAGTAGAAATAAATTATAAAAAATCTACATAAAGGCCTACCTATTATATTTTCTTAGTTTAAAATTGTATCTAGGCCCTTTTAAATTTATATAAATTATAAATATTATATCTTTTATAAATTATAAGTGTTTGTTTGGGAGTAAATAAGTTATTATTTTCTTATAGTAGTCTAAATATTATTTACTACTAGCCTATATAAACTAATGTTTTGCAATTTCTAGTTACCGTTGTTTGGTCTAAAAAATAATTTATATGTTACTGTACTTTGCACATTTTGTAGATTTTTTTTTTTTTTAATTTGCAAATAAAAACAAATGTTTTACCTGACACAAACATTCTAAACATACCTGGGAAATTTTGTTTACTTTTTCTAGTTGAAGTAAATAAAAAAGCGACTAACTTATAACTTTATTTAGTTACTTTTTTTGGAGACTAACTTCTAACTTTAATCAGTTACTTTTTTGCTGACTAACTTCTAACTTTATTCAGTTAGGATTTTTCCTGGCTAACTTATAACTCTACTCAGTTATTTTTTTGATCGACTAACTCTAACTTCTATCAGTTACTTTATTAGACTAACTTTCCCAACTCTGGATTTGAGGAAGAAGAGCAGTCGCAAAAAAAATGGCGTCTATGTATTCACAAAATCTGTAGCAAAAGAAGTATGATTGAGGAATGCCATACCCTTTTTGCTGACTTTTGGATGACGAGAAAAAGTTTAATCAATATTTATCAAAATCAATCTAAAAAATAAAAATTGCTCATAGGGAAAGTGTATAATCCGTCCAAGTTCGTCGCTCACTACTGCCGTTTGGAGCGGGGCGGAAAAATCCGCCTAGAAAGCGAAAAATCCGTCCGCTTCACCCCGTCTCTTGACACCCCGGCTGTAAAAGCATTGAACCGTAACAGACGGATTTTTTTTATGCAATGCGGCTCGTTCCGCCCCGGCAATAGTGTGCGCTTACCTTAAATGAACAGACACTGTGTATAATGTATGTACAGTACTACATAGTAGCCTATTTTAGGAGATTCCTAAATTATAGTATCTGAAGATTGTCCCTTTCAAATGTATAAATAGTAATTTTCTTTTTTTTATTTGGTTGGTTTTTAATTTCAAAACAAAAGCTACTTTCTGGGCAGTCCTCGTATTTATAAATTTGTACTGACAAGTATTAGATGTTTTATCACCTGACCTGACAACAAGTATTTGATTCTCTTGCTCAGTTTTTATCTTAAGAGTGTCCATATCCCCTCGTTGTATGTTAGCATTGCTCATCGTTTCTGTGATCATCTCCAGTGCTGATGTAGCTTTGCCTTGCTTCTCAGCCAACAGTTTCCCTTGTTCGGCAGCTTCTAGTTTCAATGTGTCGACAACATTACGGGCTTCTGTTAACTTTGATACACCAGCCTGTTTAAGAAAGCAAACACAAATTTGCAATAAAACATATAAATGATGAATATCTGATGTGTTTCTATATCCTTATCCAGCACCTAATGTCTATATTGTAGTGTTAATATATTTTTTTAAACTTGATTTTGGCTAAGGAAAGTACCAAAAAGATATTTTTTTAATTAAGTCTAACCTCATAATTCATATTTGTATTTACCTTGTAAATGGCAGACTGCACTTTGTAACGCTCTCTCGGGTGTAGAACGCAACAAGCTCGAACAATAGTGAGAATTTGCATATTCCGTTATTTAATACACTTAAAATTATCCAATCGTAATAAAACTGGCACCGTTGGAAAGCTAATCAATTAACCTTTAATTTTTGTATTTAAAACTTTTTCGTAAAACGTATATTTACATTCGTAATCACCGTTTCAAAATTTTAGTATGCAAATCAGCTGTGATTCACGCGTCAATGAACGCCGTATACTGTCAAGACTTTGTCCCATTTTCAACGGTCTGCAACTCCTCACAGAAGTCATTTATGAAGAAGATCATAACACCATTGAATTCAGCAGACGATTCTCTTTAAGACGATGTCTTCAAATCACATTTTATTTTGAAAACAGCTGTTCTACAGGATATACGGTAAAAGATTGTAATTGGTCATAGATTTGGCCAATACGCAAGCCTGTTTAGAATCGATTCTTACAGTCTTATTCGATATATCCCTAAAATGTACAATATATGGTTTTAAAAAGAAAAGTTCACAGTTTTTATCTATGTCCAATTCAATACATTTAGATTTCATAGGTTGGTACAACAAAGCTTCACAAATGAACAGATTTCAAAACATTGCCCGTAGTTGACTTCAGTTATAACATTTGTCTTGTGTTATTTAATGGTTATTACAGTTTATAAAATAGTGTTATATTGTGTTTTAGTTATAAATAAATAAGTGTAGATTGTATTTGAGTGAAATTAGGCTTATAACGGTGTTGTAATAAAACGGTAAGTGAAGAAATAAGATAGCCTAGAAATAAGGTTTTAGGTTAAATTGCCGATTTGATATTTTGATTTTTCATTACAAAATGTAAAGTTATTTGAAACTGGGTAGAATGCTCTTCGATTCTACATTTCATTCTCGAATTTTTGGTATAAAAGAAAACATTGTTTGAAGTAAAAAATGTTTAGGCCTAGTCACTTGAACTTAGTCATGATTTGCAGGTTATGTAGTAAAAACGTTCAAAATGTTATTTTGAACTAAACAATTGTGAAATTGAAATATATTTTTACATATTTCTATTTAGAACTAAATTATAAAACTTTTTTGTATTTTGAAAAAATTTACAAAAATGTTTTACTATTTTTTATGTAGAAAGTTGTTTTTTTTCCTTCCGTTACTAAACATTTTTTGCTTTCTAAGCTAATAACTTTTACAATTTCAAACGAAACTAATTTTTAGTGGCATATTTGAATTCTTTGAAGTTTCTTCTACAAAAAAGCTATGAAACACTTTTGGATTGGGGTTCATTTACTATTTTTGGCGAATTTTTAAAAATACTGTATGCTTGCAAAACGCTATAAACGGGCTTTTCAATTTTAGCTTTAACCATGCCAGTTCTAGGGTTAATAAGTAAATTAGCAATTGACACTTTTAAATACTAGTTTATAAATTGTATATATGCATATAAAGAAATACATTTAAAGATATAATTAATTTATACAATTTTACGACACTAAGAAATCTTTCTTAAAAAGTCCGTAATAGGGTATTTCACACTGTTATTAGAGATATTAAGAAATTTAACATAGGAAAAAGAATGATTAAAAAATGAAACCTTCTTCTTCAAAAAAAAATTGTTCAACAAATTTAATTTAACTGATCTTATTTAAAAATGATTTTCAATGAGACAATAATCAAAACCGAATTCTTTACAAAAACATTTAATTGTCAAGTGAAATGTTCTTGTATCAAAAGAAAGAACAAAAGGAATTGCAAAATACAATTTCAAAGAATTTGTATAGTAATAAATTGTACAACAGTTTTGTTTCCTACCAAAAGAAAAATACTAAATGGAGAAGCAGGACTGTTATTAGCGAAAAGATGAGCTATTGCAGTGACCCTTATGGTGAGACCTAAGGTCGGGAGTGGACAATGAGCACTGACCATGGTCCCAAGAACATGATTTGGAATGTCCTTAAAAATTATATATATATATGTGTATTTATGTGTTCACAATCTAATGGCTGCATTTTACGTCCGATTTGGTACACCACATTGGTTACACCAAGTCGCTTGGACGAATTCCATTAGCCAAAAAATCAAACAAACCGGAAGGACTATTTTGACCGGAAATAAAAATTATTTTTAAGTTTTTCGTACTAGAATAGTAAACCTTTTTTCTGGTTAAAAAAAAAAAAATATACATAGGAGATTATTTTACAAATTTTGTTTTTTTACATGACCTTATAGCCCCCTGATTTTGGGGGCAAAATCAATCAAAATGTAAAATACCACAAAAGTGCTCGGTTCAAACCCACTTGGCAGATTTTACGGCCGGGAACAGTCCATAAACCAAGGGTGCAAGGTCAAGGTGCGAGTTTTTACATTGCGAGCGAAACGATACAGTGCGTAAGCCTGGGCTGGAAGCTGGAAGTTTGTGCAAAACAAACTCGAATATATTTGGAACACCTAGGCAGCTATTCAGCGCCATCGTGAGTAGACAAATTTCTCAAATAGTTGGTTGAAACCTTAAAACATACAAACTTAATTTTGGAAATTCGCTTAATTCGCGTCAGTAGTTCAGCTGCATGATCGATTTATTTATATAATTTTTTACTAGCATTAAGCAAAAACGAAGAACATTAAATTTACTGTTTAATTAAAATTGGCCTCACTCAATATACAAGGGTCTTCCAGAAAGTAAAGAACGAATGCGCATCGTGCGCGGTGCAGATCCCCCACTACTGTGATTACGTGCTCAGCCGCTTGCCCCTTCCTTTCTCTTCAGTGTGAGGTGAGTCTCGTTGCTGTGTGGTCACACTACTTGTTTTCGCAGCGTTTTAAAATGGCGGAGCTAATAGAAAATCCCGCCAAATGTGAAGTACGGAGTGTAATCCGCTTTTTGAATGCCCAAAAAGTTAAGCCCATTGAAATTTATAGGCAAATTAATTAACTCAGAATCCTACTCTGAGACTCTTCAAAGACTTTGTCGCGCCATCAAAAACAAGAGGCGTGGAATGCTGTCGGCTAAAGTTTTTTTCCTTCACGACAATGCCCGGCCTCATGCCTCGGCACGAACGCGGCAAGAACTCCAAAGTCTGAAGTGGGAAATCTTTAGTCATCCTCCCTACAGCCCTGACCTAGCACCTAGTGATTTTCATCTGTTACCAAAGTTGAAGCAATTTTTGGGTGGAAAACAGTTTGGAAATGACGATGAACTTAAAGAAGCAGTGATAATATGGCTCAAATCTTTCGCGGCTAATGAGTATAACATCGGAATAGAGAAACTGGTCTCACGTTACAACAAGTGTCTTGACAACAATGGGGATTACGTAGAAAAGTAGAATAAGGTACTATGGCTGTGTAAATAAAGTTTGGTGTTGATATCTTTTGTTTTTATTTAACCATGCTAAAACGTTCTTTACTTTCTGGACGACCCTCATTCACTAACTTAAATTTGTTATTGAAAATTATAACTTACCTGCAACTTAGTTTGAGTCTCTGTTATAGAAACCTTGTGCTGCCTATACAAGTGCAAGAACGTGGACACAAACATAAAGTAACGTCCGGGTGAAGCTTCAGTAAACGTCCCACATTGTTCATGAATAGTGACAAACTTTTCTATTAAGTCATCCTCGATTACAATCACTTCACTGCCGTTGTCCATTTTCTTGTCCCTGCAAAAACCTACACGGTCAATACTTTCAAAATTAAAGATTATTAGATTCCATCAGCAAAAAGTTATAAAGCGAATTCCCAAGTCTTATGAATCTCTTAAATTCTCTCCGGGTTTGTCGGTAAAAATTAATTTCGGATTTAGGAAAACTTAAAAGCTCACGGAAAATGTACAATATGGAATTGTAAAAAGAATAACATCCCCTGAGTGTGAAAATTCTCAGTTGAGCAGCCCGAGTAGCCCTACTTCAAGGCACTTCCGGACTACAATTCTGGAAAGAATGGAGATTTTTTGACAAGAAATAAATTAGAACTTTTTTAAATACAGTAGGACCTTGATTTACCAAGTCTCAATTAACTGATGTTAACAGGTGGACTGTAAATCTTGAAATACAACAATTATGTTACATTATTACAACTATTTTTATACTAGATCTAACAGATATTGTATTGCTTAGTTTCAAAGAAGACATATAAATTATGAATTTACATTATAATAAGCTTTAATTATAATTTCTGCTTTTATTCTATTTTTAAACTGTACTTCATTTAAGGACTTGTACTGATTTGGCAATGAATTGTACAATTTTAGACCCATATACAAAGGAGTACTCTGAAAAAATTTCAAAAGGTTAGATGGAAATCTGTAAAAATTTTAAGTATCTGGAAACCCATAACGTGCGGCTAGCGCCTTTAAACGCAGCACGACCCAACATCTAAGCGCGATTAGTGCCTTTAAACACAAATACTAAAACACATGCTTAGATGATTCCATAGTTCACGAAACTTCGAATAGAGTGCAGAGTGATGTTCTTCGAGTATGTTTAGACCAAATCAAAAATATAAGCAGTGTCTGTGACGCCTTATCGGTTTGTATTTTGTTGCCAGAGCAAATGAGTCTACACAAATGTGCGAGTGTTCTCAGCGCGACTTACGCCTATATACGCATCTGTTTTACTCAGCTGTTCATTACCTGTAGCTGACTGATATTCATTCCAAAGTTTTAGTTTTTAATAAGTTCTTGTTTTTCTTAGTTTAGTACGTAATTATTTTATTTTTAGACAACAATAAGTATTTCTTTTATGCATTTAGTTTTTGACTAATTGTAAATTCTGCTATGTTTAGTTTTAATTCTTAAAAAATATTGAAAACAAGTTGAAAATTATTTGAGTATTTTTCGTGTGTATTACTTAACCCTAAGAAGCAAAATTTAAAAAGAACATCGAGAAAATAAATATATATAATTTTTAACTCTAAACGAGGGGTAGCCCATATTTAGCCTAGTGCTTTAAGGGTCAACTTAGTTTAATAACCAAAAAAATATTAAAAGTTACTTACCTAGAAGAAAGAAGTTTTGGAATTGACAATAAACTATGACTACTCCAGGAATCTAACCAGATAGTTGTACATGACTTAAGCAGAGCTGGGTTGTTAATGCAATGACTGGTAAACTTAGGATGAGTACAATCAAACACCAACACCACATGCAGGTTAACCTGGACACCTGATATACAAACAAGTTAGTCATGCATAAAATATAAATTGTCAACCGACAAAAGGAAAAGTGTTACAAAGTGAGATGAGGGAGAGTATTCATTTATATTTTAATTATATTGTAAGTAGAATTTTATTGGTAGCAACACGCGATGAAGTCAAATCGCATAGTTGCATTTTGTAGCAAGCCAACGACCGAGCTAGACGAGTAAAACTGAGTGGGGACAAAGATGTTAAATAGAGGCGACTAAATTCGAGACAGGGATTTTTGGGTGGTACGAGTGTAGGTGTACGTCGGGGCAGGACGAGCTGACCGGTAGAAGCCACGAGGACAAAATAAGGTGAGGGAACATTTATTGTGAATATTTGGGGAAAGTTTTATAGCATCAAGCTAAGTAGAATCAGTTTTGTTTGTTTCATAATTAAAGTAATTATTTATTTGAGTGATATCCGTGTTTGAGAATTTTGGGAAGTAAATATATTATTTGAACTCAGTTTTGCCCTTAGAGTTAGGCATAGGATGTATTAAAGATTATTGTTTCTGAACATGTTAGTAGAGCACTGTATTTAATAGTCTATTTATCTGTTATTGGAATTAAAGCTATGTTAAACTATTCTTGATGGGGTTTGTGTTATTGTAGCAAGTATATGATCCTCTCACGACATAATTAGAGCCAAGCGAGTAGTCTTTATATAAAGATCCCTACGTAATAAAAGGACATGACATGTTTCAGAAATATGATGTGATCCTTCAACATACTATAATGTTGACTTATTGCTATCAATAATCATGACGTATATGTAAACTACAGCCATTTTAAAGATTTGTTTTAGATATTTCTTCTCTGTCATTAAATACAAAATGCTAACCCACACGTTTAATAAATATTACAGACTAAGAAATAATAAGTCACTATTCAGAAACACTTAAAATGATTTTAAGACGTGATTATACTTACGCTTGGCGAAGTACTGTGATATGTTCCCTTCAAAGTTATTTTGAGCTGCTAAGTCTTTCAAAGCTGATGCACTGGCTTCAAGCTCTTCTGAATGATACAATCCTGGAACCTTGAAACAAAAATTTTAACCCATTGTGTTATGTTACCGCTTATTTTATGTACATTTAAATTTGTATTATTATATACCATCTGATTGAGATAATTAAATACATTACTGTGATTAAAGTATTTAAACAAATGTGAAATAAACAGAATAAGGACAAACATTTTCAACCCCAAAGACCAACACAGAGAGCACATCATAAAAAATAAAAACATTTTGCTATTTAAAAACATATTTATCTGAAAAGGTTAAAACACCTTCTGCAGAAGAAATAATAATAGAAATTGTCCTCTAAGAAAAGGAGCTCCAACGATGTCGAATAGACCAAACGTTTTTGTACCTAAACTAAAGTTAACCAAATTTTAAAACTTGGATGAAATCTTATTCATATATAGCATCTGAAATTATTCAATTGTATTCTGGAAAGTAATAAAACATGTGTAATTAGATATAAATAGTCAACAATTTGTACAAGCTACTTTACTGGAAGTAGAGATGTAAATTTTTATTAGAACCTAATAGGTAAACTAAGCGTTCATTTTTTTTAACTTTTTAATTGAATAAGCTCTCTTGTCATCAAATTGATGAAAATTTAAATATTGTACGGATTGGTTCTATATTCTTGCAAGTTTGTATGTGAATAGAGAGTGCCTGTTTGGTGTATGTCTACAAAGAAATGAATCTATACGTTTGGTGCGATTAATAAACTGGATACAGGAGATTCGGTGAAGGAGATAGCAGCTGAAATGGGAATTGAGAAGAAAAAAGTGAATGAGTGACTGGGAGAACGCGAGAAGTTAAATAAAGAAGTGGAATATTAAATTTTGTTAGAGTACTCGGTAAAAAGAAAGTGGATGTTAAAAAAAATAATAATTAAATCTCATTTAACAAAGGTAGAATGGTACAAAATTTCCGTATAAAGAAAAATTGGTAATTAATCTCATTCACTATTTAAAATTTGTAATTTATCATATCACTTATGTCATGAATATCATCAGTAATTAAAATCATTGTGAATAAAAAATTTAAAAAACCAGAAATGACCAGGATCTGGATACTGAAACCAGCAATAAATCATGCATCGTCTATGTACATAATTTTTATTATCCTGTTAATTGTTTGTGAATTTTAAATTTGTTAATTAATAAATATGTATTGTCTTATATAGTTATTTCAGGTCGTCTTTATTTTTAATTTATAGTTAACCGGGAGAAAATGTCTAAATTAAGGACCAAGCCTCTTTTAACTGTAGGCCTAATTCTATTTCACCCATAGTAAAATAAGCATTCCAAGTTATTAGAAATAGGATATTATAAGTGCGGAAAAATACAAATTACAAGCAGAAACACATCTGCAGATATATGACTGAATTATTAATTTTCACTTAGTATGATTCGACGTATTATCTATGGGTGTATTTAGTATCCGGATTGTTTGTTTCCGAATCACACAGAACCACATTAAGCAGGATATGACAGTTTGTACTGTATCTAAATAGATACAGCTGTTTATAATAATAATCCTGAATTTTCTCTGTTGTATTTAAAAAGTCAAGTTACAAATTCGGCACATTTTAAAACATTATTTTGAAAAGAGTTGGCACAAAGTTAATATTATCTTATTTTAATGTAATGAATGAAAAACTATTTAGAAAACATTCAACAAATTTTGTTTTTGTAGACATACAATTGCCTGACTTGTAATATTCCAATTATTAATACAGTATTACCTCTCCACAGGACAATAGACTATTGACAATATCAAGGAACTCTGAATGCACAATGTTGTGATCCTCTAACAGCAGATACACTTGCTCTCCTTCCACTCCGGCTAACTGCATTGCCTGATAACAAAAAAAAAAAAATAATAGTACAATTAAGTACCAGGGCTGTTCAGAAAATAACTTACATTTTAAAATCAAAACCAACCAAATAAAAAAAAAAGGAAATGATATTATATAACGAGGTCTGTTAAAAAAGTATTTGACTTTATTTTTTTACGCGCAGAAAACTGAAGGTGGGGGGGGATGTGTTCCAGCACAGACGTGTCCAAACATGTTAAGAATACGCAGATATTTTTCCCGGCCGATAAGTTACGTCATTCATGTTTGAACACCTCTTGAACAGAATAGTCCAGAGTACGCTCGTCGGACTTTCAATTTTCTAAAATGACGGAACTAGTTGATCAGCGTTATTGCATTCAATTTGTTTACAAACTCGGCGATAATGAAGCAGAAACCATTCGAAAAGTTTGAAAAGCTTTCAGAAAGGATGCCACGAGTGCCACACAAATTAAAGAGTGGTATAACCGCTTCAAAAGTGGTCGCACATCCGTCAATAGTGAACCACGATCTGGTAGGCCTTCCACCAGCAAAAACGACGAGGTTATTGCCCGAGTTGAAGCTTTGGTGCTAGAAGATTGATTTATAACCGTGTGAGAAGAAGTTGGAGTAAGTGTTGGAAGTGCTCACTCCATCCTAACTGAAGATTTACTCATTAGAAGGATAGCCGCCAAATTCGTGCCAAAGCTGTTGACAAGAGAACAAAAAGAGCTTCGTTTGGAAACTGCGCAAGATATGGCCCCCTGCGACTTCTGGCTGTTTTATGGATTGAAAATGCCATTGAAAGGGCACCGATTCGAGTCGAGAGAGGAAATAATGCAGAATGTGATGAGCCGACTGAACGCGGTTCTAAAAGAAGCCTTCCAGAAATGCTTCCAACATTGGCAACACTGGTTGGAAAAGTGAGTGGAGTCTGGGGAGGGGGGACTATTTCGAAGGGGACTAGTGTAATTTTTGTATATCTAACAAAATATATTTTTTAATTAAAGAAGCCAGATACTTTTTGAACAGCCCTAGTACATTTGAAAGGGCAATTTTAAACTATTTCTCTGCATAGTCACCATTACACTTATAACGACGCACAAGCTTTTCAATTCCATCTCTGTAGAAATCTAACGCCTTAGATTTCAACCTCTGGTTTACACTTAAGTGAAGTTCTGTGTCACTGTCAAAGTGCTTTGTTGCGAGTCAAGTCTTTATTGCTGGAAAAAGGTGATAACTGCTCTGCGCCAGATTCAGACTGTAGTGATCAAACACCTCTCATCCAAGGGGCTCTCAGGTACGATTTAGCCATGTGTGGTTGTTTGTCGTGGAAAAACAACACTTTTGACCTCAGTTTTCCCCAATGATTATTTTGTGTCGTTCGCCTTAATTTTGTCAATGTTTCAAATCAACCAGGACCACTACCTCAGTGTCCCAAAACACAGTTGCCGTAATCTTTCTGGCTGACAACATTTGCAAATATTTTACTCGTTTTTTCAGAGAACTTGTCCCACTCCATGGACTGCCTTTTTTGTATGTAATACAATTTCATTATTTAATTTGGTTGGTTTTTAATTTCGAAACATAAGTTCCTTTCCGGACAGTCCTTGTATTACGTAAAATATGTCAAGCACTATAAAATATACAAGGGATCAATGTTAGAATGTTCAGTGCTATCTTTCTGTCTATCTTCTTGGCCTCTCTATTTGTGGAGCAGCTTCTGTTAGAAACGCGGAAAGATTATTGCTTTTGCAAAAACGCGCAATTCGGATTATGTTAAAGTAAGATAGGCAGGATACAGTAAAGGAAAATTTTAAGAATTTAAACATAATGACAACTTTTAGCGTGTCTATAATCCACAATGTAAAAAAAAACTATTAAACCAGAAGGTAGAGATAATTTTGCAACTTACTGGCTCATAGATTACAATTCTTTGAAAAAACTAGGGTACTTATGTGGGTGTAAATTTATAAATAGGTTACCATTAGAAATACCAAATGCAAATAATACAGGTAAATTTAAAAAAACTATTAATAGAAAATATGACCTGAAAACCACTGTATTCTATTAAGGAATACTTGAAATTACCTAAATGTAATATGCATACAAGATATATGTCTGCAGTTGGCTAACTATAAGTACAATGTGTTAGTTTGCCGTGTAGGCCTACATTGATTTTGTATTATTTATGCCATTTAAATTGTTATGTTACAATGGTGAGACTAAAGTTATGGGCGTGCAAGATCTCGAAACTCTCGAGCAATAAGAAATAACTCAATATCATCTCGATCTCGTTATCAAGAATAAAATTTATTTCTCGGTTGTACTGTTCTCGATTCAACTAAAAATTTCTTAATACATTTTCAAAATCTCAAGTTTTAATTTTAGTCTTTTTATAAAACTTAAAATGTTACATTAGAAAGAAAACAAGATAGACAGAAGCTTTCCAAATAACTCATCACTGAAGTGAGATTAGGATCACATGTATTATTTCTCAAGGCCATTTTTTTGTCGGTACGCCATAACTTCCTTAATACAGCATTAAATTACATGAATGAGGCATCATTTTAAAGCTTTCCTTAACTGCTACACCGGAAAAATATACAAAATACAATTATACAAAAACAAAATGAAAAAAGAAATAAATAATCCTAAAGTAACAGTAATGTAAGATCAAGTAAGTTGTAGGGATATTTTCCGGGCGTTGGCAACACTGAATATGCGAATGCTTTGCACGGGTCAGCTAGTATCACATTATTTGATTTAAATTATCTTGACACTCAAGAGAAATAACTTAGCATAGTAGAGGCTTAGTTTTATATAACCTTGAGTCTCTAATAAAATAAAAAATGCCAATTAATTACTTAACTAAAAATAAATGTAAAAATAAATATGTTACAAATGCAGCATAAAGGTTTATTAATCAATAGTCCACTGTTGAAGTATATATCTGCTAGATACATTATATTTGTAATGTCTTTCATAAACGTAGTAGCTCATAATTTTATCATCTTGAATTCAAAAAGTCAATTGTGCTCATTCCTGAATAAAATTATTATTATTATCTGCAGAGCATCTACTAAACTGTGCCGTTTACAGAAAAATCTATTGAAAATTCTAATATTATTTCAAATAGGGTCGGGAAAATTCCTTAGTAAAAATCTTCTAATTTAAAAATATAAACTTCTACATTTTTTACTTTCTAACAGAAACACAGTCAATATTTGAACTTCTGTGGACTTTTTGACTTATCCTTACAGTCACACATTTCAACCATTGCCTTTTGCCCTACGAGTGCAGTGCGCTCACACAAACACAATATACTTACCGCTTTCAAATCATTTTTGAAGTTGTTGATGTTGTATCCGTAGGTCATATTCAAGGTGTAAATGTTGGCGCTTTGTCTGGCAGCTACGACACGAACGGCAGTCTTCCTGCCCACTCCTGACTTACCGGCCAGTAACAGAGAACCTCCTGGGGAAGTTAGTACTCTGTCTATTTTTGCAACCATCTCCACAAGTTCCGGAAGAATCACCACGTCTCTCAAGCCTGTTGCATAGTAACAAACTTTGTGTCACGACTTTCATCAAAACAGGTTAAGTGTAATAAACTGAATGTAAAACAACAAACATTTTGTGTTTTAATCAATACAAGCATTTTTGTAAAAAAAGAAAACTTACAAGGGAAAACATTGTTGTTAAAACTAATTGTGTACTGAGAAAATTAAAGCTGTATATCACATCTGAGAAAAAGAATTGCTCTGGCAGTTGTACCTATCGTGCCTGAAATGCTAGTAAAGACATGCTTTAACATTGCTTGAACACATGCAGGGTCAGTGCACAGGCCGCAAGTAAAAATTTGTTGAATGTAGAAAAACCTTAACCTGGCATCACGTTTACACGACACAGTGAACTGTCCGCACAGACTACGGACAGTATATAACGTTTGAGTACTATCATCGTTTTAATGCGACTGATATGAGATCCCAAGAATTTGGAGCGATGGGGTAAGACAACACAATCGAAATGTTCTCAATGAGATTTAGGGCCTTGCAGTGCCAAACACATTTTGGTTAGTTGTAAAAAAGCCCTGGATGAGGGAAGATTCACCTACAGACATGATAAAGTACTTGGTGTGGTAAGAGAAGCCATAAGCCTGGGTATAGATATAGCAAAAAAAGACATGAACCAATCCCATATTAAGTTTGTGAAAGAATTATATCGTGCAAATACAGCGAGTGCGAAACCGACAACTCCCTCTTCTACCAAAAAAGCGGCTGACTGGAAGATTTTGACAGACTATGGTAATCGGGATTATAAATTCTTGAAGAGATAGCTGTATCCGAAAGGTGACCAGACATAACTGCCTATTCTACATCGCAAAACAGCTCACCCTCTCGAAAATTCACTGTACTCTGGGAAACTAATATACCTCAGCAAGAAGAATAAATATTATGAGTTAGAAGCAGCTGCAACAATGAAAGGTTTTTGCCCTCAATTGTTTGTACCCGTTGTTGTTGGTGCCCGTGGATTAACATCTAAAAGTATGTACAACTTTCTGAAAACTTTAGGACTTGGAAGGAAGAAAATTAAGGAGTTTTTTAATCGAATGTCACATGGAGCTTTAAGCGCATCATATCTTCTTTGGATCAGAAGGAATGAAGAATGGACAGTTGGTGAGGGGAACGTTGTGGCCACATAAAGATGTCTTAACTCTCCTTGTCCGGTCGTCAGTCCGGGCCCTACCAAAGTCCCAGAAAAGTAAACCACACCTGATCATTCTTGTAGGTCTGCCGTGAAGACAGCGATACCACAAAAGCCATGCTCTTCTCATCATCATTTTCACCGAAAAGTGCTGCAATCTATTGTTTTTTAAATTAACTATTGATATAAGGATGCTAACAACAGAAAATAGAGAGAATAAAATGATGTTAACAGCATTTATATTCAGTAGGTTTAGTTTAAGCGTGTTCTGTGGGTGGTTCGGAACCTTATGCACGTCAGCCTCTAGGGCTTATTTCGCTCCCATGTAAAGATGTTGATGCTTCAGTTACCCTTGTCAAGATCCATAAGCCCATTGAACTTAAGAATCCTTTTGACAAGGTTATCTTGAGGTATGGTTTGTCCTTTGTTCAATAACTCATCTGTTCGAGCCGCTCACACTCATAGATTAGGAGTTCTGTGGTTTCCTCCTGCATTTAGGATTTCCATTAAAAATGCCCATGTTATTCATGTGTTTCCTAAGGTGGCCATGTCCTGTGATTAGAGCGACCACCTCCTTTACCTTGCACCTACTCAAGGACAGAATGTTGGACGCAATTTGTCTTGACGGACCAAGAAGTAAGAGTTTGCTCCTCCACCTCCTTCCATATTGATTGATACAATTAATTACAACTTCTAAGCAGAAAGCGATTTGAAATAAACAAAAGAAAAATATTATAATAAATTTTTGTATCCAAATTTGAAATAATTTTTCTAATCAACCATAAAATAGAAGTGTTTTTGCTGTTCTCATGGTTTCAGAACCATCACCCGCAGGCTGTTTTATGGATTCAACGCATTCCCAGACTAGTTTTAACCTGAATTCGTTTGTAATCTCAGGGCTTTTAAAGCTGCCTGGCTGTTCGTATATTTGCAGGTTTTTCTGTTCATTTGACTGAGTCTCAGGTTTTCTCTGGCACATTCTAGTAAAGCTGTAATTTCTGTTTGGCACACTCCATGATGGGTTTTCCATGTTTAAGTGTGTTAGTAAACATGGCCAGTTCATCACAGTCGTGTGCAGGATTTTTGCTTCTCGATATGAGGATAAATCATAAATTACATAATCCTAGTGAAATAAGAGAAATTTTGCTAAATGAAAAGCAAGGTGGTGAATATGAAAAAATGTTCTAGTGATAAATATCACTGACAATAAATATAAATTACATCATTCGGGGTTATTTCCTACCATTACCTTACGATTCTCATTTCTTCTAAAAATGGAAGGGAATCGATAGGTTGTTAAAATTGTCTGTTTTGTCATCAAACAATCTGTTCGTTAGTATCGCATTATCTTGGAAAGATTGAGAAAAAAATTCCTTCGAGATAACAAAAACGAAGGAGAAAAATGGATGAAAGCAACTGGCAGGCGGCAACAACACTGGTAGTGCCTAGCTGTTGTATCTTTTCTTCTTTCTGAAGGACCCGGCTTCCGTTTCACCAGATGCTTGTTGCAGTAGCTTCCTTCCCACAAAACGGATGAAAAACGTGAAGGAAACAAAGCCAGCTTTCATTCCAATTTGCTTTCAGGTATTTTCATAAAGCTTAGGCTCTATTTAACTTATTTGTATAACAATAAATGCACTTTTTCTCATGAACATTTTTTAAATTTCTCCTGTTTTTATGTTAAAAAAATCGGTATTTTTTCTTAACTCTGTTCGCAATAGGCGGACTTTCAGAATAGCGTGGTTCCAAATAGCAAGACTCTAATGTACATTGTTAGTGAATGCAAAAATAATGTGATAAAGTAATTTTTTTAAATTTTTATAGTAAAAATTGTTAAAAAATTTTAACTACAAAAAATAAATGAATATACAAAATAAAATATTTGTTAACAGAGATTTGGAAGTAATAAATCATACAGAAAATGGCTACGTACAGTTGACTGACATAAATAAAGCTTAATAAAATTAACAAGTCTGAGCTTGAATTGGGATTTACAGTATGTATGTTAGTTCCGAATGCCTTAAGAATGCAATTTTTTATTAATGTATACAATGTTTTTATTTTATACTAGCTGACCCGGCAATGTTTCGCTATTGCTTAATTTGAAACTTTGAAAGACTGTAATTCGTATCCCTGAGGGCCGATGTAAATTATAATGGGATTCTGCTCATTGCTTGATTTACCTAACCTAAAATTATATTCAGTTTTTGATCCAAATCAGTTGTTGATCAAAATCAGCTGTTTTAAGCTTTTCATACGAACAGCTGTTTCTGATAAAATCAAAAGAAATATTTCTTCTTCTTCCTTAAGATTGACCTTCCATAAGATTAACATTGAAACTTTGAGGGCCACTGGGGCGTAGCCCTAGTGTCCTAGGACTTTGGTAAATGGCCTAAAACCTTCCCAGGGTTAACCTGTGTTACTATGCAAAATTTCAAAGCAATCGGATGGACGGTTTGGTAACGCATAAAGGACAAACATACAGACAAACGTACAAACATACATTGAATTTTATATATATAGATTAATACAATTATTAAAATCACAGAGCTCTGTAGAATCACCATACACAATTCGTTTTCCTTACTGCTACTGATGAGAAAATACTATAAAATAATAGAAACACTTACCCAGTTGTGTGAGAGACTTGTCAACCAATAAAATGCAATCCTGACTATTTACATGCAACAGTGGAGGAGCCTCGACCTTGTTTGTTCTTACGGTGTCACTTATATAATAAACATCTGAAACATTAAAAAAAAAACATGGAATATTGGTAAAATATAAATTTTTAAAACAATAAGGCTAAATTATTTTATTTATGGTAAATATTTTAGTTTTGAAGTGCACTTTATAATGTACTCTGGTACAAGGAATAACAATAAAACAGAAGCTGGAGATTGGCAGGAATATTTTAACATATCTGAAAAATTTAATTTAGTAATTTAAAGTTTAGTTTTATATCTTCTAGTCATTGTATTGACAACAGATTTTGAATTCAGCTATTTTAGATTCATTTTTCTGTATTTAAGAAGGTGGTTCTTATTCAAAATAATGTCTGGTCGCTGCAATGACTAAAACTTATAAGACAAACACTCGCCTTGCACTTATTTCAATCAAAACTATATTAGCATTGAGCTAGGCAGTGCTGGGCGTCCTTTCTCCGTAGCTCAGTGTGCAAGCGAGAGAGAGCTCTTTCTGTCTCTCTTACACCTGCTGCGAGCCCACTCCCTCTCTCTCTCTCTCTCCGGCTGCAAGGGTAACAGTTGCCACCACCATCTAGCGGCCACTGCGAAAAGCTTGGTTTTGGCTGAAGAAAACTGACTGACCAATGTCCATAAGGTGTGTTTGTCTTATAAGTTGTAGTCATTGGTTGCAGGTACTGACTCATCATTTGAGCGGACAACATCATCCCTCCAAGTCAATGATCCTTAGGTTCACTGAGCTAATGGACTGTGACAGGAGTAACTTGGTGTTTATCATCCTTTATGTGGGAGAGCAATAAGTCCCTGTGGCTGACATGAATAAGGATTAGACTGCCCACATAATAAGAAGAAGAACCCTACAGCACTCATATTATAGCTTCTAACAGTTTGCGGATTTTGCTCCGACTCAGCACATGCAGTGTTTGAAGTGAAACTTTAGGCGCGATAGGGAAAATTGGCCTTGATCGAGGAAAGAGTAGGAGCATTGTTTGACACGCATGCACAGTGTTAGAAGAAAAAAAGAGAACCATTTCTACTCTCTCCGTAACTATGTCATAGAAAGTATACGCGCATGCTCTGTGTGTACTATTTTCTTTTTTTTAAGGCGAAAAACCTGAGCGGTTATCATCGGCTGTACTGTGTTAATATGTAGCGTAGGGAACTAATAGATGCTGAACACATTTTAATATTCATTTAATTTTTGTTGAAAACATTTTCGAACAAAAAAATTATGATCATCGGTCGGGTAAAGACCGTTCCAAAAACATTTTACTCTATTTTTTTAAAAGTACTAAAGGACGAAATCAACTGTTATATGTTTGAATCTTGTTTATTGTTTTCAATTCATTTTGTTTACTTTGTTCTTCGAAAGAAACTATTTAGGCCTACAAACAACAAACTATATCTAACTGATTGTATATATACTGTTAGATGTTTTGAACATGGTAAATGTACAGAGCCTATAATTTAATATTTTACTCAAAGACCTGAAATACATTTTGGAAAACAAAACAAACGATCATACATTTTAATCAAAGGCCTACTTGAAACAATTATTTTAACAGGAACGACATCAACATTAAATCCAACTACGCACACCATTTAATTGATAATAACCATAAGTATGATGATTTTGAGACTAATTTTACACCCTTATATATGAAAAAAAGCAAATTACATGGACGCCGTGGAGGAATTTGAAATATATAAAGTATATAAGTTGAATGAACACGAACTTTTGAATGAAAACTCAACTTTCAGTCAAAATTCGTTGTTCGACACCGCGATGAGTATCCAAGATAGCGAAGTTGATTAGTGGTGTTAATATCCGTTCTGCAGTCTTCCTTTGAACGTCAAGCTGCGTGGCTGCTGAATGTTATGTAATATGTGTGTCAAGTAATGTACATGTTTAATGTTTGACGACCTCAAATAGAGGGATTATCTGAAGATGGGACAGAAGCCCCGAAACGCAAAATAAGGAAAATATAGAAGTCACAGACGGTGTACAGCAAGTACTTTATAACTTATGAATTATTTTAATCCGAAATATTTTAAATTCAGTAATTTATGCAAAACTATATGACTGAATTGTATAAAGGACTTTAAAAAGAGACAAAGGAGTATAAAGGACAATTTGAAGGTTAGGTCTGCTATTCATATTATTATTCATTTTAAAATTCACTCAATTTTTCAGTATGTCTATATTTATAAATTAATAGAGTTCAAACTTTTATGATAAAATAGCAATAACTCAGACCAAGAGTCCAAGATAGTTTGTGATAGTTTAAAATATAATTTTGTGTTTATAACATCTTCAACTTCCCAAAGTACAATAATAACATAGAATAGGACCATAAGTCAACTTTATTTCAAGAGAACATTTTCTATTTGGATTTAATTTATATTTCAATATGTTTTTAAAAAAGAGCTTAATAATTAGAGGTACTATTTCACGTAAAGGACATGGATTAATAAGGTATGAAATAAAGCCCAAACAAACCCAAAGTGCGTGTGTGAATTACATCAATGACTAAAGTGTTTAAGAAAGATAATCTGAGATGTAACCAGACAGTTCAAATCAATTCAAGTCCAGATTGAGTTGGTGTAAGCTAAAAGTTTAGTGAATCATTTTATTATTTATCATAGAATCGAGCAATCACAAGAAACTTTGAACTTATTCCATAAACCAAACAGCAGCGAATAAAATCAATGCATCCTGTTCCGTTTTGAGAAAACCACGCTAGTCGAAGTTTCCGTCTTCTTCATTCTGATAAGAGTTGACTTACAGTCAAGTTATGTTTTAATTGTCTCGTATAATTTGTTTGAAATATTTCACAAGTCGTGAAATATTTTACTTTACCATGCTTTAACTGTACAGAAAGACTCTATCTTAAATGTAGATGCAGATAACGTAGATGCAGGATTGACGAAATACATTTGGATAATGGACTTAGCAGATTTCACCATGATGGAAGCCAGGAGATCGATCTCTATATTCGCCGACATCTCATTTCAGCAAAAACACAACAAAATACGATCTTCAAGTGTTGAAATCAAGTGGGTTTATAGATCGACATTGTTTTTTAAATAAGAAAATCCATGGTACGTAAGGTGCACTTAAAATTTCTATTATTTAAGGTCACATGCTTTCTTAGAAATTTGTATATAATTTTTATTGTATCTATTTATGTCTAATGTGTTTCTTTGCTGTAAATATTACTTTAATAAATGTCAAAGGTAATTTCTAAATTGTCTACGTTGTTTGGCCTAATCCAATCCTCTTCACAATTCTAGAATCAGGTCACAGCACTCACAACCCGAGATAGAAAGTTAAAGTAAAGTCTTTTAAATAATTAAGTAAAAATCAATTATTATTTTTTTGTAAGCACAGCAACTTACAAAATGGTGCAGCCAACATGGGGCTCGTCCTTAACACAACTTACACGTTTGTAGGCCTAATTTGTTTCTTAGCTGTAAAGAATGAAGTAAACAAAAAGGGTTGTGGATATAATACATTTTAAACGATTTCTAACCTCAAAGCCAATCATATAATATATCAAATACAAAGAGAGCAATGCGTAAAATCAACTGTTTCTAGAATTCACTTCTAATACATGAGGAGAGTCTCACACACTTTTTCCCAGGAGAGGTTATTTGAGAAATTGCTTAAATAGGGCTTTTGAGTCAGTACAACTCTTCTTTTTTCTCGGTCTCTCACTGCAAACTGGGAAGGTACAATTAATTTAGCCCAAATTAAAAATATATTATCGAGGATTGGATGTGCTTGCCACAAATTTAACAAATTTTTGAAAGCTTTGATTGTTTAACCCTGGAACTGGCAGAAGGCCATGCATGGCCTTCTCTCAGGCGCAGAACGCAACAACTTGACACATTTGCAAAAATTTGCATATATTTGCATAAACGCTAATTTAACCCACTTAAAATTATCCAATCGTAATAAAACTGGCACCATTGGAAAGGAAATGAATTCAACTTTAATTTTTGTATTTACAACGTTTTCGTAAAACGTATATTTATATACGTAATCATCGTTTTAAAATATGCACATCGGCCTACAGCTCTTTGCGTGCGCGAATCTACATACAATTGTACTGTTATTTCCCACTCCGTAGACGTTAAAGACCGCCTACACTAATATTTATTTGGCAATTATAACGATCCCATTGGATTAGTCATGATTTTATCTTTCTGTTGGTGTCTTGAAATCATATGTCAATGCAAAATTAATATTTGATTGAAGAGGTACTGTAAACCCTTGCGATTGGACAGTCTCTCAACCAATAAACAGGCCATTTGTCAATCGATTTTGCGAAGGCAACGCCTTATGTATTGACAGATTCATTTACACCATTTTGTAGATAACAGTTTGATCTTTCCAACGGTGGGGAGAAAACTAGAAATAACCAGTTTTTTATTTGTCTAGACAGCTGTGCAAAGTTTATATTTAGAGCGATCTGGTGTGACCGTCCGCTCTGTCTTGTTCCCACGTTATACAATGCACGCTTATCGCCCGACCTTTAGCGACGGCAAAATGACATTAGATTGATGTCATTTTGTTATTCAAATAAAAATAACTCAAACACTTTTGTGAACTAAGGAAAGACAATTATACCGTTCTTTTCTTTGATTTATCCTCTACACTTTGTTATAATAATATTTCATTTTTGGTCAAAGCATAATATATTAGTAAATAACGTTACAATCTAGGCCTAGGTTTGTTACCAGTAGTGTACTTGAAACATAAAAACTGTTTTTTTCAAAATAAAAAATTTGAAATTGATAAATGTTTTTATACAGTTATATTTAGAACTAAATTACGAAACTTTTTTACGCTTACGAAAAAAATACAAAAAATGTTTACTAATTGTTATGTAGGCCTAAAGTTGAACTTTTTCCTTTCGTTACTGAACATTTTTTGTTTCTTGAGCTAATAACTTTTACAATTTCAAAATAAACTAATTTTTAGTGGCATATTTGAATTCTTTGAAGGTTCTTCTACAAAAAAGCTGTTGAACACTTTTGGATTGGGGTTCATTTACTATTTTTGGCGAATTTTTAAAAATATGCTTGCAAAACGCTAAAAACGGGCTGGCCAATTTTAGCTATAGCATTGCCAGTTTAAGAGTTAAAACTGTTGCAATTGTGGTTTTTTCAAGTCGGCAGTACAAATTTAATCAATAATCAAACAAAATAATACTTACATGGATTTTTAGAAAAGTTAATGAAGTATTTTAGCATGAAATAAATTAGTCTATGTCTCGAATTTTCTTATAACTTTACACGACCTATTGTAACTACATACATTATCTAGCCTAACTAAACTTAATTAACTACACTTTCAGTTACTACTTACCTTTTATTTTATCCGTAGCAGAATTAATGTTGAACTCACTATCAAAGGTTTTATTGATTATGTTATACAATTTCACTCTGTCCTTCTGGGATACGAGTTTGTCTCCAAATATACGCATTGCTTCGTACAATAAAGCCTGTAAGAATTTATTGTTTAATCTAATTAACAAATAATACAACATACAACGATGCCCTAATATTCTTTATGTGCTTAGCCTATGAATATCAGATCTATGCCAACAAAAATATAATTTTTAGTGAAATTCACAAAGTCTTAATTGATAGCAGCATTACACTAAGTCTTCGGGACAAAAACAAGATTTTTAACCTAAACATTAACAACTTGCCGCAATATTTATTCCAAAAATAAAACAAACAACCAATATCCTCAAAAAATAAAAATCATAAAACATACAACTAAAAAAGATTGTTTTCTTTCCTACACACTGTTGTTAAGTAATATCACATTTATAAAATATGATAAAAAGATTACAGTGCCCTCTACAGTACAAACGAATAATTTATTCCAAGTATCACAGCGTTGGCTGCTGTAACGAGTTTTGTGATTTTAATAAAGTTATTCAAAAAGAATGCACTCTTGGCACCATGGCTTAAAATTGGATGAAAAACTATTGTTTCAAGAACACATTTCCAATTAAAAAATATATATGTTTTGTTTTTATGAAAGTTTATCAAAACACATCTACTTGAACAATTACAGCGACAAGTTCACTTCGCATTTGTATATTCTAAGTTGGCTTACGATTTATCTTTTTGGAGAAATACATAGAATTCACACTTGATTCCTTTGATTAGTCTCAAAAAATCTTTCGCTAGATGTTGCGTGAAAAAACCCGGTTTCAAAATTCCTTCCCATGATTTATTGCTAAAAAATTCTTCCTCTTTGTTATCTCTATGTTTTCAAAGTGTTAGAAATGTTTCATAGGGTAAACGGGCAATGAAGAGACTGGAATAAACCACGGAGTCCACAAAAGGCAGGTTAGCAAAGGATTTGTAATAGTTACCAAAATGTCAGAAAACATTAACTCGAAAAACCTTCTTCTTTAACGGGCCAAATTCTATAACTTATTGCCTTTATATTCAAAGAATATCTCTGGTATTACACATTTCAAACTCAAATTTAGATAATGGTTAGTTTTCCTTTCTTCTGTGCCTTTGTAAAATATGTTTAAAACTATCCAGTGACTGATCAAAACTAATGACAACGAAAGGCATAATATTGTATCTAGTAAGGTGCATGGTATATAAGTTTGATTGAGCTTAAATGTATGAATGAGCATGTATAGGCCAATTTAATCGTATTTCAATTTAAAATAAATGTATTTTGTTGTAATGAAATCACAGTCCGCCTGTGTGTATGAATGGATATTACTTCAAATTAAAAATAATTAACGCACACATATAAGTTTGTTTTATTGCCTTTCTGTAAGTGTGTATCTTTACCACAGAGTTTTGTTATTTTATAATTTTCAATTTAGAATTGATATATGTTAACACTCATTTATACGTTTATTTTAATTTCACTAAGTGAAGATTTGTTTAGTTTTGTTTGTTTTTAAGTTTCTTATTTTGTATGATATAACTCTAATTGATTGTATGTTTCTGTGGGAAAAATATCATTGGAGCCAGAGGTGCTTTGGATTACTAAATCATTTGGATTATCAAACAGAGTATGAAAATGTGGCTAACAGACTGCAGGATGACAAAACGAACAGTTCGAACAACCAACAACAACGTCTACGTGTGATATGAGTTCAGTTTGAGCGTTCACCTCCTCCTCGCTTTCCTCCGAGGCGATCAACGCTGCATAGAACAGACACTGGCAGTTGTCCCCGCACTTAATTTACGGCTTAACAAGTCAATATGTTGATATTATTCATGAAATCTGCCTATTCTGAATTCCCGCTAAACCGAACAGTGTTCGGTCAAAATTAGTTCAGAATTGCACGACTCTACTGTATTTCATTTAACACATTAAAACATGAAGTTTGAAAATAATTTACATTGATAATAATAATAATAATATGCTGTATGATATTAAGAAAGAAAAATATGTACGAATATGTAGATTTATTTGATATAATCTAGATATAAAATGTTTCGTCACAGATATTTTTACAATTAATTGTTCCTCAAAAATAGCAGCCCACAAGAAAATCTACTACAGACTGATAAAGCAATGGGTCCAACAAAAAACCTCTACACAAAGTGGTGTTCAAATAAATCAAATTAGCCATTTGTGATCTGAATCGGTATTTTAAGTTTGTCCTCGAAGGTTGCAAGGACCTTTTAAGTTTGTACAGCTGGCCACAACCAATTCTGCATTTGTAATCAAGTCGGATTAGTTTTGGCAGCTTGTCGTTCAGATGGTCCACACTACAGGCCAAAACAAACATATTACGTCTAGTATTTTATTTGAGTCATGACACCTATTACATAGTGAATAGATAGAGACAGTGCGCCCATACGGAAGCGGCCGCCATGTTTAACCTAAATATAATGTCATCTGCTCAAAAGTATAATGTAAAGAAAAGTGTTGTATGTCTTTGTAAAGACGAATTACCTCTTCGTTTTTTTTTATATATATAATATGTATTTAAAGGGAAAAACATGCAATGTAATTGTTACAGTTTGATATTCATATTGAAATTAAATACTAAAACTTGTGTTTCTTCTTAAAAAGAGTATTCTGTTATTTCGTGCAAAAAGATATAAACAAATAGAATATAAACAGATAAGAATTTATTTTAAACATGCCTGCTGGCCAATAGGAAACAAGTACACATTTGGCCGCACTGTACCTATCTAGTAACTTTTTTTTAAATTTTCTATGGCTTTTTAAATATGTATATTCAATTTGTACGAACTTGTAAAACTAAAAATCAGCCTCTCGTATTTAAGTTTGCATTAATAAAAAGGTTTTTCTACATGAACTTTTGTTGCTTCTTATAGTTGAATGCCATATGTTTCAATCTTAGGCGTAGTTAAAAAACATTCCGAGCTGGCAGTAAAAGTTGAACGGCCTGCAATTCTGGCCATTTCAGTAATGAGGACAACTGATCAAGAAAATATTTCTAGTTATCTGTGAGTAAGTCGCGGCCAACTGCGCTAGTGATCAGATCGCAAAGGGTTAAACATATCAGAAAATGGCAATAGATTTTCTAAAATTAGTTACTACAATCCACATCCAAAGCAGAGAAATTGTTACTTTATAAAGTTGAAAAGGATTTCAACAAACAGTCTCCTAAATATAATGAACTGATTAGTTGAGTTTACCTCCACAAGACTCAGTTTGTCACTGAATGTATACCTCAGCAAGCCAGAGCACCATTTAGTGAGATCACAGAGTGTAAATAAGTATTGCTGCTGTTCAACATTGGTGAAACTATCTTTTACCTGCAACAGACGATAAATTCACAGTACAAATATACAATAAAGCCTTCAATGTCCAAAGCTTACAGCAGAGGCTCATGTTTTGCCATGAGGACGGGCCATCAAAATTTCTTTCCTTTTCAGGTATACTAATTACATGAAGAAATATTACTTTTTAGCGAATTTCCATAAGAAAAATGAGCTGTGCAGTGACACTTATGGTAAGACCTAAGGTCGGGAGTAGTAAATGAGCACCAATCATGGTCCCCAGAACACGTTTTGGGGTGTCATTATATATTTATGTATATATGTGTTCGCACTTTAGCGGCCACATTTCAAGTCCGTTTTGGTTCAAATTTGGTACACACATTGGTTGTAGATGTCGCTCGGACGAGTTCGTTAACCAAAAAAATCCAACAACCGGAAACACGTTTTTTGGCCGGAAGTAACTGTTTTTTGAGATTTTTCCCATGAGAATGAAATTTTGTAGAGTTTTTTCTAGAAATATAAATGTAGGACGTTATTATGCACATTTTGTTTTTTTATGTGACCTTATAGCTCACTTGGTTCCCCCAAAATCGATCAAAACGTAAAATACCATAAAGTACCCGGTTCAAAGCCATGCGGTGCGTGCGAAATACTCAATGCACTGTGTACTGAAGATACTCCCAATATGCGGAATGGCGTGCGAAGCATTTTGCAGCTATTCAGCACCATCATGAATAGATCTATTTTCCAAATTGTTGGTTAAAACAGTAAAACATAGGCGTGTAAACTTAATTTTGGAAATTTGCTCAACTCACCTCAACGGTTCAGCTGTGTGGTCGAATTATTGTCTATGATTTTGTTTCATTGTGAAACAGTAGCTGTTCTTTGATTGAGAAAATGAAAACCCTCTGTGCATCTTTTATGTTTTTATGCTAACTGCCAAAGATTAACCAAAAGAGTAGGCACAGGAAATATTAACAATTAAAAGATCTACAAAAAGTTAATTTAAGTTTTCTTACAAAATTGTTTTAATTACAATGACAAACATGTTGAAAACATTAAACATGCTGAACCCTTAAATATTATTTAAAAGATTAACTGGGTGTGCTTAAGACCACACGTTGGAAGTGATAACTTCTATGACTACGGGGATTTTTAACTCGGTAAATGTGTACAATTATAAGGATTATAAAACTGTAGGCCTATTTGTTCAAATTGTTTATTTATATCCGTTATTATATATTTAAAGAAAGGTAAAAATATTATCTTTTAGTTACCTTTTATTTCATATTGATAGAGCAAATGATTTAGAAGTTGTTAATATTACAGTAAAGAAATTAATAATCAAAATAATATGTTATACAAAGATGTACGAATGTTTGCGAAGTTAAACAGTAGGTATCCTTCTTTAAATTTGTATAAACGAATATATTGATGATCAAAGGTTAGTTTTATATACAGTTTATAACCCCAAAGCAAATCTTATAACGTGTAGAAGCCCATATAACTTATAGTTATAGAAGCCTACATTAGTTGTATAACTAATATATAAGAAAATTAACATCACAAGACATTTTAATGGTTGAAGTTGTAAACATAACCCCAAAATATAATCTACGCTGGGTTTTGTTTAAGAATTACAGATGATGTTAATTTGATTGCTATGCTAATAAATGTAAATAATGTATTAATAATATTCCCTCTCCACGATCTGACTTGTGTCTAAACAAAAGCGTGACGCGAGATCTCGCGAGAAATCTGGTGTGACGCGAGATCTCGCGGGAAATCTGGCGTGATGCAAGATCTCGCGAGAAATCTGGCGTGACGCGAGATTTCGAAAACATAGCCAAGTCGAAAGTGCCCAACGGGCCAATAGAAGTTATCACTTCAAAAAGAAAATACATTTTCTCTGTACAACGATTTGTAAAATGATTTATTAAAACATATATCTATATACTGAGAATTTATTGTAATATGTGTTTTCTGTTATTGATACTGTGGAAAAACTTAAAAGAGAAAACATTTAACCCTATCAGGAGAAATGACGTTAAGGAACGTAATGAGCTCCGTTTGCAGATTAGTCACTTCTGAAACTTGAAATTGCCTAGTGGAGTAAAAAATGTCTCTGAATTCGGGAAACCATAAACATATGTCATTTATTATGGTTTGTATGGTTGCACGAAGCTCTGAAATGCCTTAGCACTGGAAATTTTCTAATCAGATCCCAGAGGGTTAATACTAAATCCGTTTTCTCTTCATACTTATTTTATGCTAACTGTTTAAATTTCGAATGAAAAAAACATAATTTTTAGTTAAGTCTACAAAATTTATTGAACGTTGCCGACCATGGTTCCGCCAGCAACGGCATTTACAAGGCTGCTTATCACAGACTAAGAAAAATATAGAAAAGGCATGTACATATTACAAAAGAGAACAGTTACTTTGCTCAAAGTAAAGGGGAAGGGTGTGGTGGGAGACCTATGGTCTTAGGGAAGGCAATGGCTTCAGCGAGTTAGACATGAATTCTGCCTGATCATTTAGGTACAAGGTTAGAGTCTTTAGGTGATGTTGAATCACCTAATTTCTAACATTTCCAATGAATTTAAGTTCCTACTTTTTCCATTGACTTCGAGAATCTTAAAATTAACATTACTGGAAAAAATCTGAAACTAAATGAATTTTTAAATGATTGGTAAAACTATAGTTATTACGACCCAACCGCCCAGCTTCTTTCGTGTTCACTTAACCTACATTTAAAACTACGGCCTACATAAGCTGCATTACAAATGTTATAAGTCAGTTTATAAACTCCACTTTTGTGCATGCTATATATTGTATCCTTACATTTTACTAACATTTTCCCTAAATTGTTCTTACAGTAAAAAGCAGGTTTACAGTGATTTTCCTTTTCTAATATATTCCCAGCCGCCAATGTATATTCTTACCAATGTAGTTGATTCTACGCCATTCTGGTGTGGTTTTATTAGAACCATCTGTTGGGAATTTATGTAATTTAGCATTATTTATTAATTTAGTTTTTAACATTTTTTCTATAAGTTTAATGTAATTTTCATAATTTACAGCAATTTGTTTTATAAAAGTGAATTCTTTACAAAAGTGGTTATTAAACATTAGTAAGGAATAGATGTAACATACAATGGAAGGCGGCCAATTTGTGACTATAAGGATGTTGTGATGTAGAATGAATAATATTTTCAGTAAACATAGGTTTCCTAAAAAAACTGAAACTACGGTTTCCATTTTAAATTTTTATAGAAGGGTCTAGAAAATAGATTTAATTTTGTTTAGGACTCAATAAATTTTGTAGAATTTAATAAAAATTGTGTGTTTGTTTTTTCATTAAAATGGAATTCTACCTTCGGACATCAGTGTAAATTGTTTACATTTCTTGTCAGTACTCAACTTGTCCAACACAAATGTTAAATTTGTCAAACAAACCCAAATAACAATGTCTCAACTGACCCACCTCTTGGTAAATATTGACCATTACTGCAGCCAAAGAAGACGTCTGCTTGGAGTTGGCTGTCAAGTCGCGAGTAATGGCAGAGTAGATGGCTTTCAACTCGGATTTTCCAAGTGTACTAAAACATAAAGTACCTTATTAAAATGTTAACACCTACTTTATTTTAACACTTAGTGTAATACGGTTCCTTTAAACCCTGATTGCCTAACATAACACAAAATAATAACAAACGAATATAAAAGTTATCGTTTTGACATGGTCTCCAAAGATAAAATTTACAAAAAGTGCAAGACAAACAAGAAAATCACACAAATTATCTTACACTTAGCAAAGATTGAGGCTGTGTGCTAAATGAACATAAACAAGCTTCTAGCTTCGCAAATAATACACTTCCTAAATGTTGTGTGATTTAATCGTTAGGTTGAACAAAACAGTGATCAGGATCTATTTGCATTCACTCAATAAACTAGATTCAATTAGGACAACACTTCTTCTCTTCAGAACATATTTATTTCAAGTGCCTTCGTCTGAACAAAGGCCAGCTAGATGTTTTCGATATGAGTTGATTTTGATAAATTTGCTAAAGCTAAAAATATAGCCTATAGTATTTTTTTTAGATAAAAAATAAAATAACTTATTTATGACATGAATACTATAAAAACTTTGTCTTTTGGAACTGGTTAAGACTAGAAGCAAATGAGATTGCCAAAACTGAAAATTATCAAATAGGTTTGTTTAAAACCAATAATAATATTGCATTAGCTCATTGCTTATATTAAACATTGTGAATTGAAAGGAGATTCCTACTTTTTTTAACAAAGAATTCTAACATAACTTGTAACATTAAGTGAAAACCCTTTCAGGAGCGCTCCCTTCAAATGACGTACTGACTAGCATAGTGAATGTTTTTGCAGAAAAAACTATTACAAATAAATTTAAACATTAAAATAAACATGGCAACGAATACAAGATGTTGGAAAAGTATGGGACCCCTTTCCTAGCTTTTAGACAGCAGAAAGTAGAAAGACTGAAAACAGACCACTTCTTTCTTTGGGCAACTCAAAATTTGAAAACCTAAATATACTGCTTGCGACACTTTTTTTCCCCATAAATCACAAACATTTTGATACCAATCAAATTAAGGTAAGACAACCCTATAAAAAATGGAGGCCGAAAAACTTTTTTCAAGTTCCTTTTCTACTTCTTTAAAGATAAGATCTCTTTCTATTTAAAACAATTGTGCTAGAAATCCAGTATTTTTGGAAAACAGTTTTTCGGCCGCCATTTTGGATATAGGGTTGTTGTACTTAACTTTAATTGGTATCAAAGTATTTGTGATTTAAGTACAAAAAAATGATGTGTCATAAGCCATATGTTAAGATTTAAAAATGTTGAGCCCCTCCTGGGGGGAGATGGAGTAGTCTTGAAAGTTTGTAAAAGTAGTTACTAACATCGAAAGACATTCAAAAAATTTAATCTGTCTACTTTCCGTTGTCTAAAAGTTACGAAAGGAGTCCAATACTTTTTGAACACCTGGAATAAAGTTAGATATTTTTTTTTACTTTTTAAAAGATTTTCTATTGTGAAATGTTTGAAAACATGGGTGGATGAACATACCCACACAACAACCTGTGCATTTTTTATGATAAAATTATTTTATGCAACTCTTATAAGCAATCAAAATTACACCTTACAACTAAAACTGTGTTTATACTGCTACTCTAAGTATTGTATTTGCTCTACTTAGGGAAAGGTTCTCTTTGGTGCAAATTAAGAGGGCTATTCAGAAAATAAGGAACGTCGTCTGACGCCGCAAGGCGCATGCCGATCGCGTATATTTTGGTGTGTGCACTCTCGGCTCCTCAGTCGGCATCCAGCCGTAGCAACGGGAACATTTCCGCGCTGCCCGTTGTTTCGATATTCAAATTTGAAATGTGCCCTGCAATTGAAAATCCCGCCAGTTGTGAGGTGTGGTCTGTCACACGATTTTGTTAACAAAAAACCTAAAACCGATAGAAACTTATTCGGCAACTGTGTGAATTGTATGGAGACAACGTAATGAATGAAAGATCCGTCCGAAAATACTGCATTCAGTTTAAAAATGGCCGGACCAACGTTCATGATGAAGAGAAAAGTGGACGCACGAGAATTGTGACTGACGATCTGGTTGCTACAGTTGATGAAAAGATTTGTGAAAACCGCCGTTTCACGATGACGGAGCTTTCGCTTAGATTTCCACAAGTTTCACGGACTTTTGAAATTGTCACTCAAAAGCTAGGCTACCACACATTTTGTGCTAGATGGATGCCAAAAGTGCTTACAAACCACCATCAAGGTCAGCGAATGGGGGCAGCTTTAATATTTCTGGACACCTAATGCACACATGGTGATTGATTACTGGATCGAATCGTAACTGGTGACGAAACTTTGGTGAAACACGTCAATTGCAAAACAAAATTACAGTCCATTGAGTGGGGGCACACAAGATCCCCAAAAAACCAAGATAATGTTTACAAACCTTGTCAGAAAGGAAGCTTGTAGCGACTGTGTTTTGGTACAGGCAAGGTGTGCTGCTTATTGATTTTCTCGAACTTGGTGCAACAATAAACTCTGAGCGGTACTGTCAACTTAGAAGGGCAGTTCAAAACAAGCACCGAGGAAAGTTGTCGGCCAAAATTTTGTTTTTGCATGACAACGCCCGACCTAACACGGCAAACCGCACTCAAGATCTCCTTAATTCATTCAAATGTGAGGTTTTCCCTCATCCGCCCTACATTCCCGATCTAGCACCAAGCGATTTTCACTTGTTTCCAAGAATGAAGACCTAGCTAGACAGCAGCGCTTTGATGGAGGTGAGGAGCTCCAGGTGCGTGTCATTGAGTGGCTGAGATCGTAGGCGGCAGATTTTACGACGAAGGAATTTCAAAGCTTGTCCAGCGCTACGATATGTGCCTCAATTTGTTTGGTGACTATGTTTAAATGTAGTATTTTAGTCGCTCTTTCAGAACATAAAATGTTTTTCTTGTACTTAGTTTTTTTTTTTATTCCAAAACATTCCTTACTTTCTGAATAGCCCTCTTATAAGCCCAGTCATAATGTACTGCCAAGACACACCCACAGAACAAATTGTGTAGTACTTTGCAGCCAATCACTTTGCAGAACTTCAAACAAGGCAATTTTTAACCACTGTTGCTAAGCAAGAACTATCACATGCTATGATGTGGATACTCTGACGGGCACCTCATACTTGGTATGTCATATGACGTGGATACTCAATATGGCACATATAACGCACTCTTGAAAAGGTTAATGTTATAATTTGACTATTGAACTGTTCAAAAAAAGAAGTACTTCTATACACCAAGAGTATAAATACCTCATAGAGTAGATGTTGTTGAGAGAGATGAACCTGGGATTGAGTACTTCTCCTGAGGTTAGGCTAAACACAAACTGGACATTCTCTAAGCCAACCAATTCTAAATTGCTGTCATAGAAGGCTCCATAAGTTAACACCTTAAATTACACGAAAAATAAGGCTTTATTGAAAACAAATAAGTGAATGGTAGGGGTGTGCAACATCTCAAAACTCTCGAAACAGAAGTCTTCCAAACAACTCAACAGTGATTAGGATATCACAATATCTTATTTAAATTACCTTGACACTGGTGAGCAATAACTTAGCATAGTAGAGATTGATTGTTGTTTAACCTTGGGTTTTTACTTTTTAGTAAAATAAATAATGCCAAATAATTACTTAACTAAAAATAAATATAATTATATAAAAATTATTATGTTTTTAAAATTAGTAGTGTAAAGGGTTTTTAATCAATAGTCACCTGTTAAAGTGCATATCTATTAGATACATTATATTTGTTTTACATTTATATATTTCATAAACTTAGTAGCAAAAGAAAATTGAAAGAACTTCATTATTAACTTATTAATAATTAGTGTATCCCCATAAACATTATATTTTTTTCAATGATGTAAAAAGTAACTCATATTTCTTATTACTACTCTGATCTCGAGATTAAAATTTTGGTTTATTCTTGTTCCTAAAACGCTTGTTTTTCACGACCTCGATAAATTGTACTTAATAAATTCTCGTTTCTCGCTTGTTCCTAAACCTCAACTCTCATCTTTTTCTCGATAATTTGCATTAAACAACATCCCATTCTCGTCTGGAATTCGAAAAGTCAATCTCGCACACCCTTAGTGAATGGCAGTTAAAGATTCTTTATGAGAAGAAATTTCAATAATAATACCACAAATTAATAATATTGTGCCGTTTTTAGACATTCGGGCCACCTATATTTTTTTTCCTTTAT
>JAGFPH010001826.1:116099-129612 GCA_018207615.1 Philaenus spumarius
TACAATTTCAAAAGAAACTAATTTTTAGTGGCATATTTGAATTCTTTGAAGTTTCTTCTACAAAAAAGCTTAGGAACACTTTTGGATTGGGGTTCATTTACTATTTTTGGCGAATTTTTAAAAATATGCTTGCAAAATGCTAAAAACAGGCTTTTCAATTTCAGCTTTAACCATGCCACTTGGAGGGTTAAAACAGTAAACATTGAGAAATACACAATTTCTATATATTGGGTCACCCATTAAAACAGTAAACATTGAGAAAAACACAATTTCTATAAATTGGGTCACCCATTAAAACAGTAAACATTGAGAAAAAAACTAAATTTCTAGAAATTTAATGAATTTTCAGCAGCAATTGTTGAAAGTTTCTAAAAGAACTTTTTGTTTAAAACGCAACTATACAAGTTTGATTTACATATATTACCTGTTGCAGCCAAGCTATTAACATTCTGGTGCCCCATTTGTCCGGTCTCACTAGATTTATATTCTTCATATGCAGAATTAACCTATCCGTACTAGTGGGCTTAAATACTCTGCCTGCATTGCTTGAAACTGTCATGCACAGCTGAAACACAATTTAAGAATTACACCAAATTTTCAAAATGGCGGATGTTTTAAATGTAAATACTTCAAACCACTATTTAAAAATACCAAAAATTTCCTATTTAAAAAAATGTTTTTACTGGTAGTGGTTTCCCATGCTAGTACTCTGTCTACTTTATTGCAGCAGAAGAGAGGGGGGAGGTCGAAAGTCAGTTATAATAATAAATAAAATTGCTATATTATACTGAGTGCTCCAATAAGGCAATAAACTGTAAAACTGTAAGAACATAAAATAACATAAATTGTGTTGAATAAAAAATTTACCTTGTTCAATAATAGGATTTGTTATTTCAATTATTTAAGATACATTATAAAGCAACATTGAAATTTGTTTATTACCTTTTATACTTAATTCAACACAATCATATCAATGCAAACACAGGTGGATCACGTTGACTTATTGAACACAAACATTATGAGTGGAGACCGCCTTCTTTAGCAGTGTGCACTTAACTTCCACAGTGAACTATGCAAGGTGATCACCGTTTCCGTGTAAATGTTTAAAAACTTGTATAGTGTTTTTGTTTAAGTGTTTTTATAATGTGTGGTACGTGTATTTCTTTATTATGATTGTGTTTAAAGATCTGATGATGACATCATAGATATGTCGAAACCGGTAATTTGAAAAAACAAACAAACATGGATTGTGACTGACCATATAAGATATTATTATACAATCTTGGAGGCTAGAAGTCCAAAAATGTTTAAATTAAAAAGCAAGTTTCCGAAAGTAAAATAAAATATTTTAAATAAACTTATCAATATAGTATGTTTTTAGTACCTTTGTATTAATTATTATTGCCTAAAGAAAGTATTTTAACACTTCCTGTATTTGTAGCGCGTCAAGAACAGGAAACTGCCATTCATCAACCGGCACAAAAATATCGTTTCGGTGGCTTGGTCTTACAATATTTTGTGCGGTGAAGATTAAATAGGAACTCTGCCCGACTTGCAGCAGAAAGCAGAAAACACACTTTGTGTGTGCATGTATATATATCATAACCAAACCGATTAGGCTGACCTTTGTTACCATTAATTTCTTATCTATTTTTCCACAAAGTAATAATTGTTTCCTTATCTCTACCCAGAAAAAATTCCCTAGCCCAGTTTTAATTTCTTCCGAACCTCGTTCAGACGATCCGACATATTTTACATATCCCTGTCTTCATACTACCTGTAACATATTGGAAATAAGATGGAAGGTGGGTTATAATAAACTAGATATGCCTAAATTGTTTATGCCTTGTGACATGGTAATTTACTCTAACAACAGTAATTTTCTTGTTCAAAGTGTAAGCGTGTTAGACATGCGAACATGGGCGCCCATACCTATGAGCAGAGGGGGCCATGCCACCCCCCTAGCTCCCAGAGAAAGAAAAATATGTATATTATTAATTATAGTCAGGTATTTCTCTTTAAAGAGATTAGCACTAAAATATGTTTTAAATGTTATGTGCCGTTTGATTTTACATATACTTATTTTAATTTTTACAAGAGTTCAAGCATGAGCTGCAATGCATTGTGTATTGAAAAGACTCCCAATATGGAGATTGGCGTGCGAAATACGCAATGCATTGTGTATTGAAAATACTCCCAATACGGGGATTGGCGTGCAATGCACTGTGCGTCGGCCGCTTCTCATAGTGTTCAGTGTCAAGTTCACATGTGCGTCCTTAGCAATGAACGTGTTAAGCCCCATACCCCGGTCCAGCCCCCCCCCCTAGAAAATATCATATGAGCGCCCATGGTACGACATTGTGTATCGTTATAAGAAAGCTGATCTTAAGGAATTTAATAACAAATTTATGGGAATTTACAACTTTCTAATTTAGCATCTGTATATTTACTTTAGTCATACCTGTGAAAGTTTCTGCAAGATATGCTGTGGAGATATCTGAGCACTGCAATGCACTGTAGCTACTTCAACATTTCTCAGCTGGCCAAAACAGTGCTCTAGCAACATTCTAAACACAAATACTGCCCATTAAAAACTGCATAAACAGTATAAACTAGCATACATCAAATGGGCATTAATATTTTACAATTTGAATGTGATATATATTTTATGAGTTTATTTCAAAGTGCTCCCGTGCAAACGATTGATATAAATTTAATTTAATACAGTTAAATTTTATATTCGGAATTAAATAAAACAACAGTCATAAGAAATTAATAACAACTTGGTATGAATATTAAATTGAATGAAAATGTAGATACAACACAAAACAAACAACAGCTAATGGAAAACAAAATTAAAACATGTCTTCATACTCAGAGAAATAAACAGTATTAAATTAAGAACAATTACAGTAAAAACTCATTAATCCGGACCCCATTATGACGGACTTTATTTAATCCGGACAAAAAGTTGACTGCAGGTTATACAGATTACATTCAGCTAAATTTGGAATAAACCATTCTAAACTAGTAGTCCACCGAATGGACATTTCATATTCACAGTGCAATACATTTTACTACATGTTTTATGTATTAAAGTATTGTCTGTACATACAACTAAACTCAGAATACATTTTCGTTTTCTATAAAGGGTGTTTCATTATGTACCTTTGTTCATATTAAGGTTATTTCATTTAATCCGGACTTTCAACTATCCGGACGACTTAGAGCACCAATTAGTCCGGGGATTAATGAGGTTTTACTGCGCTCAACAAAAGACAGAAAATTAAATTAGCAGCATTAAAACTAATCGAAATGGATCACCTGACACGCAATATTTATTTTATTTTTCGACTATACTGGAATTGATTCCCTGACTTTTCTCTGCGGACGTGCAGATTTTCCATTTATCTGAGCCTCAATAGGGCATAGATTTTGTAGAAGTAGTAATTACCATCTAGGATACATTTTTTTGCAAAATCCAGTTTATCATCAATATTTGAGGTGGCTATTATAGTGACTTCTCTTCCAAAATATAGTACTTGTCTGATACATTATTTGTAGGTGGTTTTCATAATATTTTGACTGCTTCTTCATTTTGTCGCTTAAGTCCGTATTAAGTAAACAAATCAGTTAAAACTGTTCAGAACATGTTCTCCACCTCAACAATAAAACTATACTGCACATCCAAAACTACTCTCTCTAAACATAAAAAATTTATTGCAGAATCTCCGCTTCGTGGAAAAACATTGAATCATGTTTTTTTTTATTCATTTTGGAGATTTTAGCCACCGGAACTGAGTATTCAATAATGAACTAGGTTACGTAACTTTTTCAGTTCCTTTGTTTGAATGTCAGATAACCGGTTTCAACCATTACTTGAAGGTCATTTTCAGGTCCATAAAACACTTATTCATTTGTGTCGTTGATATATTATAACACACACATCCACACATACGCAATAAAACAATCAATTTTTTAAAATATTGTAGACAATCCGACAATCGTTTATATTTGTTCAGTATAGTAAACAAACACCTATATTTGATCAATATAGTAGATAAACACCTATAGTAAACAATTGCCTATACATTTCTAAAGAATAGTAAACAATCACTTATACTCGTATTTGTTCAATATAGTAAACAATCCCCTATATTTTTGCAGACATCTACCATTGCATAGGGATGTGTGTGCTATGAAATTTTCTTCTGACCTCCAGCGCTAAAACATATACAGTAGAGTCCCACTAATCCGAACTAATTTAGACCGAACACTGTTCGGATTAGCGGGAATTAGGAATAGACGTATTTTATAAATAATATCAACGTATTGACCTGTTAATGGGTAAATAATTTGCAGGTACATCTGCTAACGTCAACTGTATACAGCTTTGATCGGCTTATGAACAGGTTCAGTGAAAGTCGGGAAGGAAATGCATTTCCTTCGATGTCTCATAGCGTCAAGACATTACCAACCCCTCTCATAAATATGTTTCAAACATATTTATGAATCGCTGCACTGAGCACTAGTCTAGTCGTATCTAGTTCAGTGTTTACTCTAGGGGAGTTTGATAAACTGTGTGCACTTATTGTAAATCTTTGTTCCGTGAATGTTGAGTTACTTTACCGAGTCCCTGTGCCTTTTTTATTTACGTTCGTAGTCCTTGACGTCAACTGTTAAACATTAAACATGGCAAGTAAACAAAGTCATGCTTCGTGTACTTTAAAAGAAAAACTTGAAGTGTTAAAGAGATTGGACAATGGTGAAAGTGCTACTAAATTATCACGAACGTCTTTTTAATTTCTCCTGTTTTTCAAGTTTTAAAATAGGTATTTTTTCTGAACTCTGTTCGGAATAGGCGGATTTTCGGAATATCGCAGTTCTGATTAGCGGGACTCTACTGAACATATTAAAATAATTTGTTAATACAACAATTTTTATACTTAACGATTTGCCGCAGCCACTAGGTCCCAGTACAATGAACGACTGTCTAGATTCTAGCCAAGAGATAATAACATCAGATGCCGTCTTTATTTGTGCTGTGAGAACTAAATTGTTTGAAGTAACGTCAGTATCAGTCACATGTACATCAACACAATCTCTCCGAGTGTCGTAGTAACAATACTGTAGCTGAGTTGTATCTGGGATAAACTCCCCTGTCCACTCTATAACCTGCAACATTATAACATTTAGAGAAGAACAAAATTAATACAATTTTACTGGAAACCAATTTAATTTCCATTGTGATTCTTAAGTGATTATTGCAAAGAACTGTACACATTTGTTTGTATTCATTTTAAGACAACAGACTTTTTATATTGTGTTTTATTTTGGTCAAATGTTTTTGCTCATTTTGTGTAATGCATGCGTAAGTAGTTTGTTTTTTTAATTTGTGGCTTTTATTGTTTTTTTACCTTATAATATTACAATTTGTATTTATTTTTGAATTTGTATGATTTGTTTTTCTAAACTACAAAATATAAATTTCTTCTCTACCAATTAACTATAGTTAAAAATTATAGTGAATAATTCAAGAAGACTTAGTGTTATGCCACTACAAACTCAGTTTTTAGAAAATTAATTTTTTATTTTACAATTAAAAGTTTGAGAAAATTTAAAAAATTTAATAGTATAAACATAAAAATCAAACATCAGCTTAATCTAGGTGACTTTGAATTCTATTACTATAGCAAGTACAGTTTATTAGTTATGAATGTTTATATAAGAACACAGAAAACTATAAAAATAGCTTGCACTTTTAAGCAAGAAAATGATTTTAAAATGGGTCCTGTCTCTGAAAGACATTAATTTTTGGCCATTAAAATTCTACACCTTGGGCATAATTTAAATAATTAATAATTCGGCCACGCAGCAGAACCGCTGACGTGAGTTATGAGCAAATTTCCAAAATTAAGTTTATAGGCCCAAGTTTTAGGGTTTCAACCAACAATTTGGAAAACGGATCTATTCACGATGGTGCTGAATAGCTGCAAAATGCTTTGCACTCCATTCCGCATATTGGGAGTATTTTCAATACATAGTACATTGCGTGCTTCGCACGCCAACCCCCGTATTGGGAGTATCTTCAATACACAATGCATTGCTTGCTTCGCACGCCAACCCCACGGTAGAATCCACCACATGGCTTTGAACCGAGTAATTTTATGGTATTTTACGTTTTGATCGATTTTGGGAGAACCAAGCGAGCTATAAGGTCGCGTAAAAAAACCAAATGTGCAGAATAACATTCTACATTTACATTTTTATAAAAAATCTAAAAAAAATCCTTCTTGTAGAAAAAATGTGCTTCAGATTGTTGGATTTTTTGGCTAACAAACTCGTCCGAGCGATGTCGACAACTAATGTGTGTACCAAATTTAAACCAAATTGGACTTAAAATGCGGCCGCTAGAGTGCGAACACATATATACATATATGAAATTTAAAATGTATTCTGGGGACCATGATCGGTGCTCATTTACTACTCCCGACCTTAGGTCTTACCATAAGGGTCACTGCAATAGCTCATTTTTCCTATGGAAATTCGCTAAAAAAAAAACTTTTATAAAAGTTGACATTACTGGTATTGTCATGAATGATTTTGTTTCATTACTAAGAATAAATATTTTTCTGTTATTCCTATAAAAACCACACAGGGAAAATGGTTTCACTCCAAATTATTTAACAAATACTTGCAAAGTACAGATACATACTTGTTTACCAAATGCTTCTTTAGAAGTAGGTGTCAAGTTAACCCCTAAGCCATTGATTAGAGCTATGGTAAAGTTAGCTCTAGAAGTAACACCACTCATATGGGACAGACCACTTCGTAACAGTGCTGTTGTAGAACAATGCAAAGCCAATTGTCCTCTTTCAAGAATCCATGATACAGCTGTTTGAAACAAAGTAACAAATACAATTTTATATATAATACTAGACACATAATCCAGTCCATGTTATTCATAGCGTAACCCTAAATTAGTAGATTTAATGTTTGCATAAACCAAAAATCTTATGCATAAGAAGTACATGGCAATTCAGTACATGGGCGATGCCAGAAAACTTTGTCAAGGGGAGTTTTAACAAATTTGTAGATTAAGGGTGTGCTCCAGAAAAACAGAAAGCAACTGGCGATGGCAGTGCTTCACTCTATAGCCGTACCTAAACAGTAGTGATGGGACAACCGACTAGTTTTTCCAACCGATGAATCATCCGGTTGTTTTTTTACCAATTCGGTTTTTTTCATCCAGATGAATCATCTGGATGGTTTCAATGGTTTCATATTACTCAGCTAACTGAATTGTTTCATCCTACTGATTTATAATAAATGAAAACATTCATAGGGTGATCATTCTTATAATGGATTAATGGATAAAGTTACTAAACGCTTGATTCATTTTTTCAGTAAATTATTACAATCATAAAAATTGTTTTATTGGTAACGTTTTAAACTTCACAATTATTTTGTGTTAATTAAGACCTAAATCTAAATAATATAAAATAATACAATTTAAATGAAAACAACTAAACAAAAAAAATTTAATAAAAAAAAATTAACTGGGTGTGCTTAAGACCACACGTTGGAAGTGATAACTTCTATGACTACGGGGATTTTTAACTCGGTAAATGTGTACAATTATAAGGATTATAAAACTGTAGGCCTATTTGTTCAAATTGTTTATTTATATCCGTTATTATATATTTAAAGAAAGGTAAAAATATTATCTTTTAGTTACCTTTTATTTCATATTGATAGATCAAATGATTTAGAAGTTGTTAATATTACAGTAAAGAAATTAATAATCAAATATGTTATACAAAGATGTACGAATGTTTGCGAAGTTAAACAGTAGGTATCCTTCTTTAAATTTGTATAAACGAATATATTGATGATCAAAGGTTAGTTTTATATACAGTTTATAACCCCAAAACAAATCTTATAACGTGTAGAAGCCCATATAACTTATAGTTATAGAAGCCTACATTAGTTGTATAACTAATATATAAGAAAATTAACATCACAAGAAATTTTAATGGTTGAAGTTGTAAACATAACCCCAAAATATAATCTACGCTGGGTTTTGTTTAAGAATTACAGATGATGGGCGAAATCAGCTGTTATATTATATTAACTAATTCTTATGTGTTAATTTGATTGCTATGCTAATAAATGTAAATAATGTATTAATAATATTCCCTCTCCACGATCTGACTTGTGTCTAAACAAAAGCGTGACGCGAGATCTCGCGGTAAATCTGACATGATGCGAGATCTCGCGGGAAATCTGGCGTGACGCGAGATGTCGCGAGAAATCTGGCGTGACGCGAGATCTCGCGGGAAATCTGGCGTGATGCAAGATCTCGCGAGAAATCTGGCGTGACGCGAGATTTCGAAAACATAGCCAAGTCGAAAGTGCCCAACGGGCCAATAGAAGTTATCACTTCAAAAATGACTCATAACTATTCAAAGAAAATCATAACGGAAAACAAAAGAGTACTTTACAAATCTGAATGAAATGAAAGCCTTTTAAAATGAACAGAAAATCTATTAAAGCAGTTCAGATATAAAATTTTAAACTTTTCAATTATTTTTGGTTAATTTATAGCTAAGTCTGAATAATATAAAATCATACAATTTAAATGACAAAAATTTAACAAAAACAAATTTAAATTTAAAAAATCACATCAGAAAACAAAAGAGCACTTTCACAAGTGTAAATACAAATCACAAAAAAACATACACGAATTTAAAACAGATTTAATTTGGTATATTAATTAAACTCACAAAAATATCACGCTCAACAACAGTACCAAATTTTGTACAAAATATGAATATAGTTATTAAAACTTTGCGAGGAAAAGTCTGTAGTTAGGTACATAGAAATTAGGCAAAGAAGGGAGAATTGGGAGATGAGTGAAACAGGTGACGGGTGAATTATACAATAAGAGAGTTGCTAAGACGTAAACAGATGATTAACTCAAATGGCTGACTGGATGGGTGGAGTGGTGGGGCAAATAGAACGGATGATTCATCCAACCGACTGGGACAATAGCAACCGAATGAATCGGTTGTACGGCGTCAACCGAATGAATCGTTTGTTTTCATCCGATTGTTCCCATCACTACTAAACAGTGCAATTTCTTGCAGCTGAGTGCTTTGACATTGCCTCATTTAAAACCATTTTATAAATCCATCTTTTGTAATTGAATGCTGAAAAAAAACTTAATTTTCTTTATAAAATTGCGGAACCGGCTTGTGAATCACTTTTAATCATAAATGTTTTACTGTGTAAAGAAAAAAGTTCAAACTTGGTACTTAAAAAATGTAAATTACATGACAAATTAAAGGGATTTAAAAAAATGTGAAACGCAAAACGGACATGTATTGTGACTGTAGTTAAAACCTTGCAAACAATTTTATGATAAAAAATAAACGAAATAAATGGTTTTAAATTTGACAATGCTCTTACAAGATAAAAATCCAAGATGGCCGCCACTACAGCAGACCCTTAAAAGTGAAAATGAAAGTAGTTACCCATAGATAGATTCTTTTTTGTACACTGCTATTTTTTTTAGTCTTTGTACCCTTTGCTCACAGCTTATTCTTAGTTTAATCCAGTTATTCAATGTATAGAAATAACAGCGGTTGTGATGCTAGAGAAATTATTTTAGAACACAATAATTTGATACCTTTTTGAACAATGTTAACCTACTTTTAAGAAAATTTGTCAAATAATTTTTTAATGGTTTTTTTTACAAATTTCATGAAGTTTTTTAAAATATAAAAATATATTTTTTACTCCAAATAAAGAATTTTTTAACCAAAATAGGTTAAAATTGTGTAATTTAAAAAACATAATATTTTGACCAATTTCCAGACCTTGTGAGTCTTACAATACCTGAAACATATTATGATTACTCTTTAAAATCACCAAGCAAATATGTATTATGTTTTTCTTTATTTGCATGTCATTATTTGTGTACAACATTTTAATAATTTGATGAATAATATGATACAACTTAAGGTTGGGACACACATGACCTAGTGTTGACCAACACACGGCGGGGGAATAATCTAATGGAAACGTATGAAATAGTCCTAACACCACCGTTCAGGGTGCGAGCCATGGCACCGCACCAGATGTGCGCCGTGCCAGTTAAGTTGTATTTACTTTTTCTCGTTGACGGTATGGATCCCGAAAGGCTCATCGAAGAAATTTGAAAGTTTCCCGTTATTTACGATCAAACCAACGAGAAATATCGAAACGTGGACTACAAGGAGCAGATTTGGAACACTATCTCATCCAAGTTACAAGTTATAGGTAAGTAATTACTCAATTAGTAATTGGACAACACAGGGCCGTGCTATGGTAAAGTGTGGTCTTACTGAGAACGAGCCGAGATACGGCCAATACTAGGCCGTGGTGCGGAGCGGGCACGGTGCGGTCATGTGTGTCTCAACCTTTATACAGCTAACTGTTCTGCATTATAAATTTTTTTAAATATTTATACCAGTTAACTCTTTGAATATAATGACCTGCACTGTACATTATCATTATACCTTTATAGAAATAGTCTTCAATGTACTGTGATAGAATTCCAGATATATCCTCAGGTTGAGACAGTAACCAAGCTTCCACTATTCCTTTGTGGTCTACATCTTCTTCGCTGATTCATTCCATGAAACATTGAAATAATAGTACATAACCCAACTAATTAATTATAAGTGACTTATCCATAACACAATTACATTATATACAGTCAAACCTGGATAATTCAAACTTCTATAATTCAAAATTTTGTATAATTCAAATTTTTTGTCCGGTCCCTACAATTCTGCATTAAAACAATGGTAAAAAAATCGTGTTTAGTTTGAATTTTATTCTTGATAACTCGAATTTTTGGTACGATTGTTCTTATATAACAATAAGGTATTGAACTTGTTAAGGCGTAAATTAAGTGCGGGGACATCAGCTAGAGGCAGTTCTATACAGCGTTGATCGGTTCGGAGGAAAGCGAGGAGGAGGTGAACGCTCAAACTGAACTCATATCATACGGAGACGTGGCAAATTCTCTTGACCTCGCCTTAGTGTAGGTTTACACCATCCGTTGCGTTACGATTCTGTTTTCTTCTAAAAACTGAAGGGAAGGGATAGGTTGTTAAAACTGTCCATTTAGTTTCATCCCTCAGTCTGCCCCTTAGTACCGCATCATCTTGATAAAAGATCGAGAAAAAAATCAAATTCGTTCGAGATAACGAAAACGTATGAACTCAACTGGCAGGTGGCAACAACACTACCAGTGCCTAGCTGTTGTATCTAATCCTTTCTTCTTGCTGACGGACCCGGTATCCTTTTCACCATCTGCTTGTTGCGTTAACTTCTTTCCCGCAAAACGGATGGAAAACGTGAAGGAAACAAAACCAGTTTTCATTCCAATTCGGTTTCAGGCGTTTTCATCAAGCTTAAGCTCTATGTATGTCTCTATTTAATTTATTTGTATAACAATAAATGTACTTTTTTCACGAACATCTTTTTGATTTCTCCTGTTTTTATGTAAAAAAAATCGGTATTTTTTCTGAACTCTGTTCGGAATATGCGGGTTTTCGGAATAGGCGGGTTTTCGGAATAGGAAGGTTTTCGGAATAGGAGGGTTTTCGGAATAGGCGGGTTTTGGAATAGGCGGGTTTTCGGAATAGGTGGGTTTTCAGAATAGCGGGACTCTACCGTATTTAAATAAAAAATATTTTTATCAAAATGAATTATAGCCTATGTTACTCAGGGATAGTGTAGCTTTTTATTAGTAAAACTATTTTTTTAATCAGCTCAGCAGTTCCAGACATTACCCCCTACATACAAACAAATAAATGTTACCTCTTTATAATATTAGTACAGACACATTATATGTACTTGATAACAAGCAGTTGTTTGTCCATCCAACAGTTACTAAAATGTAATTTAGGAGCTATTGTTAACTAAAGGTTAATTCATACAGTAATACCTGAGAAGTATCATGCCCATTCTGGATATAGTCGCAGGTGAAGCAAGGGTTAAGTCGTGCGTTTCAAACAAGAAATGTACATTTGGTCCAAACTGAATCCTCCAACCCGAAGGCAAGGTTAGCAAACGATTGTCATCCAAGACTGAGTTTAGTGACTCGATCCACTCAGGGTCTACGTCGCCGTCAAATACAATCCAAGATTCTACATCTGCGAACAAAGTAATTATGAGATTATGGAAATTAAACTTTAAAACAAATTAAAAACAAATCAGTGACGCTCTTTAACATTCTAAAGATTCAAAAATAAGTATTGAAAGATCCTTCTTTGTGTATTATTATTCAAAATTAAATTCAAAGCCACATAGACGCAGGAAAATTTTATGTGATTTAAGGCGGCTTACACACTGAAGTGGGTTGGCATGCAGATTGCTGCAAATGGCAAGTGGCTGTTTGCCACGCGAAAATCAACCAATGCTTTTAAACGGAACCCTACACACAAGTAGCAGTGGCGTGGCGCATCTTCCGTGCCTCGCGCTGCACCACGCACTTACCACTTACACGCCACACGCATCTAGAGCCAACGCATGAGCAGATACCACTCTCTGGCCTACATTTCGCCATTTGTTTTGTTTCGTCACAGGTTAGTTCAGGGTTGATTTGTGTTCCGTTCAATTGTGAATAGTTACATTTACCGCGGTTCTATTTTCCTTTTAAACTGCTAAGCTACTTTTAAGCAATTGTTATCAATACTTAATCTTCAACTAATAAATGTGTGTTGAATTTAAAAAGCTCATATAGGCCCTTCTGAAGCCCTTAATTTCCCTTTGACGCAAGTAATTTAAATGCAAGTGCTTTCCTTTTTCTTTATGACTCTTAAAAAATTTATATTTATTGTGTAGGCGTGATAGGCTACCATTTTCACCCTTGGGGGCGCAAGTAATCAAAATTAGAGTCCTTATATTTTCCATTCCTCACTCACTTATAAAACTACTATAGCACATTTCAACTCTCTAGCACCATGAGGAATTATAAGAATTTATATATTTGTGCAGGGGTGATTAACCCTGAGATAATATAGGCCTACGTCTATATTCAGATTATAGGCCAATCAATATCGAGTCTCATCAAAATAAGTTAAGTGATTAATAATATAATATACCTATTACAATTCATTTATATAATTTAAAGAGTCTTTACTTTATTATTACAACACTAAAGCTAATTTGGTAAAAACATTCCATTTTCTAAACCCAGTTAATTTACAATTTTATGACAGTTAATTAGAAATATAAATTTCAACTGGTAAAGCCTTAGAGGTACAGTTATAGTTTGATTATTGTAGCTCTGAAGATAGCAGCTTTGTCTCGTTGAAAGTACATATGTTTCATGTAAACTACCTGATGGTTCAGAGTAGACAGTTTGTGCAGTAGTACTCAGCACTCCATCAGTCCACTGTCTGGTGTCTAGGTCTATACTGCCAAGTAGCTGAGTATGTCCCATAGCCTTTGCGTT
>JAGFPH010001826.1:129712-149174 GCA_018207615.1 Philaenus spumarius
CAATTAATATTAATTGCTGTCTTAGCTTTTGAAGGCCAAAAATGTCAGTCTTTTTACCTGTTAAGTAATGTTTTATCTAATGTATTTTTGCTACTAATGTTGCTCCATTGGTACTGAATAAAATTATTAAAATTATTTTAGTTATCACAAGAAACATATCAACTGCGACTCTGCAATAAGGTACATTAATTATTTATACAAAAGTTATTTATTAATGTACACTAAATATATTGTTTGAAAGATAACACACTGCAATACTTATTTCTGTATTGATTATGCTCACAAAAAACTACCCTTCTTCTTAATTAGTGTCAAACATCAGGATATGCGTAGTCCGATCCTTTAAGGCCAGCGCCTGATACATCGGACATCTATGGTTTAGGCAAAAAGAGTCAGCGTCCGATTAATCGGACATCTCCAAAAAAATTTTTTTAAATGTGATAACAAAATTGTATTTCTTGTTTAAGCATAACAACAGTCTTATGGTCAACCAAACTACGTAGTTAGTTACAGTGACATCGATTTTTCCAAACATTTATTTGACGAATACAGTAGAACCCCTCTTAACCGGTCAGGTCGGGACAGAGACCCTGGCCGGTTACGAGTTTGGCCGGTTGATCCGAGGTTCCCGTAAAAAATAGATTTTAGTTCAAAAATAACCTACAGTACATATTTCATAAATAATAAAGGAAATAAGACGTTATTGCAACTGATTTTATTGTATGTACTGTACATACACACACAAACAAACACTAACAAATTACATGTAAACATTTTAACTTCCCTCGCCTCCTTTTCTCCCCGTTTTCAAGCACTTTTGCTCTCACGAAATTCAGTAAAGGTTCCGAGAAATAAACAGATGAAGAAAGAGAAACAAAGGATGCCGCTTGGTTAATTGATTCCAAGAAAAAATAATACAGTTGCCGTGGGAAGCAAGATTTGATCCCCCCTCTTGCTTCCGCGGCAAGAATCAATCGACAAGGCGGCTTCCTTTGTTACGCGCCTCCTCCCCCCTTTTCCCAGCCACAAACAGTAGCACAAATAACATTGCGTTATCCCAAAATGTCGGTCAAATAATCGATGTTTGAGACTTCGGCCAGTTAATATATTTGATTTTGTTGTTTCTTGAAATAGGCCGGTTAAGCCGAGGACCGATTGATCCGAGGCCGGTTAAGAGGGGTTCTACTGTAATCGAAAAATATTTGTAAATGTTGTCTTTTGTGCACAATAATAGGTCTTTTCCTATGTTTTAGAAATTATAATGTATAAAATTTAGGTTTTGATAGAATTGTCTAATTTTGTGTATGCTTATGTGAACGAGTCTGCATGACAAATTAAAAATATTTGCCAGTTTTTATCTCACTTCTACAATTTAAAATAAGAAAAGGTGATGATAGCCACCTAGGTTTTTTGCCTTTAAAAACAAAAACAAACTAAAATAATTCGACCACGCAGCTGAACCGCTGACGTGAGTTGAGCAAATTTCCAAAATTAAGTTTATAGACCGATATTTTAGGGTTTCCACCAACAATTTGGGAAATTGGTCTATTCACGACGGTGCTGAATAGCTGCAAAATGGTTCGCACGCCATTCCGCATATTTTGAGTATCTTAAATAACACAAAGCATTGCGTGCTTCGCACGCCATTCCACATATTGGGATTGTCTTCAATACACAATGCATTGCGTGCTTCGCATGCCATTCCACGTATTGGGATTGTCTTCAATACACAAAGCATTGCGTGCTTCGCACGCCATTTAACATATTGGGATTGTCTTCAATACACAATGCATTGCGTGCTTCGCACGCCATTCCACATATTGGGATTGTCTTCAATATACAAAACATTGCGTGCTTCGCACGCCATTCCACATATTGGGATTGTCTTCAATACACAATGCATTGCGTGCTTCGCACGCCAAACCTCGTATTAGGGGTATTTTCAACACACAAAGCATTGCGTGCTTCGCACGCCAGCCCCACGGTAGAATCCACCACTTGGCTTTGAACCGGGTACTTCTATGGTATTTCACGTTTTGATCGATTTTGGGGGAACCAAGCGAGCTATAAGGTCGCGTAAAAAAACAAAATGTGCAGAATAATATCTTACATTTATAAAAAACTCTAAAAAAAATTCATTCTCTTAGTAAAAATCTCAAAAAATAGTTACTTCCGGTCAAAAAACTTACTTCCGGTTGTTGGATTTTTTTGGCTAACGAACTCGTCCGAGCCACTTACACAACCAACACGTGTACCAAATTTGGACCAAATCGGACTTAAAATGCGACCGCTAGAGTGCGAACACATATATACATATATATATATATATATATATACATATATATATGAATTTTAATGACACCCCAAAACGTGTTCTGGGGACCATGATCGGTGCTCATTTGCTACTCCCGACCTTGGGTCTCACCATAAGGGCCACTGCAATAGCTCATTTTTCCTATGGAAATTCGCTAATAAGAAATAGAAAGTTTTTTCAAGATTTTACGTGATTAAAAATATAAATATGAATTATTTTTCTAAAAAGTAGATTTAATTGGCTAAAAAACAATAGAAAAACCATTAAGATTGATTAATAAATACAAATGTTACGTTGTAAAATCTAAGAACATGCAAATTCACTGATTTAAGGCTTGGCTCTTTTGGGTAGTGCCACCGCACCAGGCACTGGCCGGTATATGGTTAAAAAGAGTATTTTTTTAAGAACGGGCAGGTTTTCTATCCTTAGTGTGAAAGCCTAGTATTCTTAGTGCAAGTTTGCTATCTTACATCTTTGGACGGTCCTTAATTTAATATTACAGGGAAGATTGCAACATCACATTTCATATTACAAATATTCCTCACAACCCACCTGCCTTTCATTGTACGTGTAGCCTAAATCTTTGTATGTCTGTTTGACTACATCAGCTAGTGTCTCATGGCTGGAAGATTCAAATCGTACACCAGGGAATATGTCTTGAACCAAAGCGTCAAAACTTTGACCGTCCGTGAAAGTTAACTTTGAAAGCGTATTCAGCCTCAGAGCTCGCACACAAAGCGTCATCTCACCCTGTTCTCCGTCTGAAACAAAATTATTGATAAAGAATCTGTAAAATATTGGGTTTTGAAAAATGGTTTTGGTGACTCGTTTGACACTAAAATCAAGCCGAAACTTGAATTTTTTTAAATTGGTACTTTACATTTATTATTTGATCCATTGTAAGTACAACTAGGCCAAATCTCCGGCCTTTTTGAGAATATGTAAAATGGTATCTTAAATTGGTGAACAGACAACCAAAAATACAGAGTAAATTTCATTCAAACTACATTTTTACATCATAGCACTAAAAGTGATAAACACTTGGATTAATTTGGTATTTTCTGCACTCTAAGGAGAAACTTAAAAATTAGCTGATACCACCCAGCTAAATACCAGAAAAAGTTTATCCAAAGGTGAAATAAAAAATTAAATGATCATACAAATTTAATTCCTTATTATTATCTATAAAGTTATAGGTGAGAAAAAGCTCTGCATTGGGAAAGATTTTGCTAAACTACATCTCAAATTGAAACTTTTGCATAAAAAATTAACACTAAAGCATTTGCTTAGTAATTTACTCAAACAATTACTAAATATTGTCTGTAAAATAAGAGACTCCCAGAATATATCCAATACTGTAACATGTACGAGGGGCTATGCAAAAGTAACCGGAATTGCGCTGCCGAGGGCGGGGCTTGTGTAGACGAATTCCTGCCGTTAGACATGTATAGTGCAGCTCGTCATCAGTTCAATGAGATCGGTGTAGTCGACCCGGCTTGTTTTGTCCCGTCTGTAGTCATAGTTTTCACTTGTGCTGTTTTGTTCTCTTTTCGTTTTTTATGATGGCGAGTTTAAGTGAACAACATGCGGCTGTGACATTTGGCTTCCTGCTCGGTAAAAACGCTGGTTTTAATGTTGAAAGCCGCTTATGAAGATGATGCTGTGGGAAAAACTCAAGTGTACTATTGGTTTACTCGGTTTAAAAATGGTGAAATGTCGATTGAGTACAAACCTAGTTCTGTACGTTTATCGACTGCCCGAACAGATGAAAATGTTGAGAAAATTTGAAAACTTGTGCTCGCAGAGAGTCGACTAACCAATGTTCAATTGTCAGAGATTATTGGGGTATCTTGGAGTTCTTTTTAGCGAATTTTAACCGAAGATTTGGAAATGAAAAGAGTCGCTGCCAAGTTTGTGCCTCGGGTTCCAACTGACAATTAAAAAGAACGTCAAGTTGAAACATGTCATGCTTTGAAATAGCTTGAAACTGATCCAGATTTCCTGTCGAAGGTCATGACTGGTGATAAGTGTTGGTGCAAAATTTCACAGCCACACGATGTTCACTTAAGCTCGGCATCATAAAAAACAAAAAGAGAACAAAACAGCACCATTAAAAACAACGACTATAGACGAACAAAACAAGTCTGGTCGATGATACCGGTCTCACTGAACTGGTGACGTACTGCCTAGCGGCAAGAAAGCGTACTACAAAAGCCCCGCCCACGACAGCGCAATTCCGGTTACTTTTGGGTATGCCCTCGTATATTGTAACATCTGCAACTTGTGACAAGAAATAGGTTTTAATCCAAAATATAAGTTTAAAAAAAAATAAGAGCATGTATGTTTTAAAATAATCTTAAAATGAAAGCAATCAGCAAATAGAAATTTAGAACAAAGATAAAAACAATGGGACTGAACATAAATGTTGAAGTGCACTTAGTGAAAGCAGACTTTAATAAAATATGTAAAATTTAACTGTGAACCGAACAGCAGGTATTGACTCTAAATCAAACATATGATCCGACATATTATGTTAATCTAATACAGCAGCATTGAATGGGATTTCCTTACGCTCCTGCGGAAAGAAAAAGGGTAAGTAATTTCTTTCCTCTTTGCAAAATGGTGGTCGAGTAGTATAGATCAAGATTAACAGTTTGTGAGTAGTATTTTGTAAAATACTAGAATTATTTTGTACAGAAAACAAAATGGCAGATATCTAGAAAATGAAGCGTTTTCGGGTCTGTGTTTATATGAACTTTTTTCTTATTTTCACCCATAGAGCCATTCGCCAAAGTTTGGCACTTTACTTATGGGACACCCTCTATAAACACATAAATACTGTTTACTGTTTATGTAAGTACAGTTTAAATAGTCCGCAAGAAGGCACAATCATTATACACTAACCTACGGAAACACCAGAGATTCTGGCTTGTCTCAAAGCACTTCCACAACCTCCTACCACAGTCTTCAGTGCTCGCAATCCCCAGTCATAATGTTGTTGCTTCGAAAGTAGTTTTCTAGAAGATCAAGACAAATAAAATGACAGTAAATATATTCTGATACACAATGAGCTTAGACATAAACTTTAAGTGTCAATGGAGTAAAATACAACAGTTTAGTTATTGATACAATATTTTACTTTAGTATATTGTTTTACGAAAAGAAAAACGTGGTTAAGAAAGTAAAATGTTGAAACTTTTTTTAACCCTGGTCCAGTCAAAGCAAACTTTCTGCAATGCCAAACCATTTTGGTGCTTTGAAAGCATTTTTTTCAAAAATTCGCCAAATATAGTAATGATATCCCAATCCAAACGTGTTCAATAGATTTTTTGTAGGAAAAAGTCTAAAGAATTCATATATTCAACTAAAAAATTGATTGATGTAAAATTTGAAAAGTCAGCTCAGGAAGCACAAAATTTCGAGTAACGAAAACAAACCAACTTTAGGTCTACATAAAAAGTAGTAAAAAATGTTTATATTTTTTTCAAAATATACAAAAATTTTGTAATTTAGTTCTAAATAGAAGTGTATAAAAATATATATCAATTTAAATTTTTTTAGAAAATACTACTTTTTATGTTTCTACTATAAGACTGCTAACAAACTTAGGCCTATTTTGAACAGTAATTTAAGCCTTTATGTTTACTATAGGTTTTTACCCAAAAATTAAATATTATTGTAACAAATTGTAGAGAATAAATCATAGAATTGAACAGTATACTTGAAAATTATTATTTTATTAACTTATTTCACTTTGTTTTACTTGTTTCGCTAAATTAGGTCTAATAAACAAAACTCTCACTGTGTAACGTGCTGTGCCTACACAAGCAGTTTACAAACAAATTTATTAATAAAAAGTAAAAAAAAATAAAATAATTAATTTTGACAAATTTTTTCTAAGTTAATTTTAATAAAAAATAACCTTTACTGCGTAACAATCATTTGTAATATCCTATCTTCAATCCATATACTTTACTTTATTTAAATAATTAATTGTCAATTCAAAATATTATAAGAAGTTATTCCCTTAACCACAACAAAAACAATCAAACATAACCCCAAAATTGAAAATAGGTTATGTTGTAGTCAGATCTGTGTTTATCACAGTTGACTACCAAATCTCTGTTACGCATTAATTTTTTACATCTGTGCATACAGTTGATAGCTACAGGGCAATTCGTCCTAGGAGCACGGAATCTGTGTTTTCCTCACAGAGACCTTGCCGCCAAGATTCATGATTGCAACTTCAACCAACGCCATTTTGTATCACTTATAAACTACACTGAAATTAATTTTCTAGTTACAAGGTTCGATTTACCATAAAGTACTTCTGGGAAGGAAAGGACTCAAATTAAGAAAGCATAGTAGTTGGCATTAATCTTTTAATGCCTCATTTCAGTTTTTTAGAACACACAAATAAATAAAAAAATATATTGGCAAATCATAACCACGCTTAGCAAACTCAAGACACTCAAACATACATACTAATTATTAACCATTTCATTCTAAATCTATAACAACTTATATTATTAAAATATTCAAATACAGACTTAGTTAAACTTAAAATTATTACTTACGTATTTTTATTTCATAGTGCACTTTCAAATTATTAAAAAAGGAAAAACTTACAAAATCTTTGAAATAAATTCAAAAAAACAACAACCCCTTTATATTTTTAGTTCGTAGCACTCTAGCCTCGTCGTATTTGATTCACTTAGACACTCGTTGAAAGGTTTTTTATGCGAAACATTCTTAGATTACACCGACGCCATTACTCAAGATTTTCAAAGTTAGTTTTCTCGTACCACATCACCCACAAATTTACGCCGTCTTACGAATAAGTGCACAGCACTGTCTCTACTTTTGTTAACACAATGTTTAACGGTAATTAGACCTCAATTACCGCTAAAAACCACATTGTGAGTACATTTCACAAAACCACCTGCAAACAGGTCCTCACTCTATCAAGTCTGCTGAACGATTGAGAACAAAGGCTTTCTTTTGCGCGTCTTCCTCCTTTGAATATGACGTCACATCGCGTGATGTCCTAGGGGACCGTAATATGTCTCCTTACCTCTAGCATGGCCTATTACCAACATCTCAGACCAAAATTCTGTCCTTGTTTGTCACAGCATCACAGATGAAATCATGCATACTACCAACATAATATATCAAATTTAGTTCCTTCGATGTCTGCAATTGTCTTTTCAATATTTATTACTTATGGGCTAGAAATTTAGTGAATCACTTCTTCAACTTTCCCCAACACTGTTCGATGTTTTGTATTTTGAACATCGTGAAATACAATTGAATAGATTAAATAAGATTGAACTCAAAATTGAAATAAGACATTAAGTAAGACTTTATTCTATTAGAAACGTCTGCATTTTCCCTTTGAATTTCTATGTTTATTATTTTTTATGAAAATACTGTCCTTTAAAATAGGCTAAAATATCCAAAATTTACATTGTGACCCCCTTTACGTTATACCCTTATTTAAATGATTAAAATCCCTGAAACTCACATATATTACAACTGACATATCGTGTACAGTTCCAGAAGGTGTGGACAGTTGAAAAAAGTAACGGATAATTCGCCTATTGATTTGAATAATGTCTGTATTTCACGGAAATATCCGAATAGAATCCGAACACTAAATGAGGTTTACCTCATATCAAACGAAAATATAGAATTTCCTCTTCAAATCGATATAAATAGCATTATACAAATGTAGCGATTTCAAAATGTGCTTTCTCATTGGTTGAAATCTGTCCAATTGCAAGGGTTTACAAAAAACTTCATATCTAAGAAACTATAAGAGTGACGAATGATGGAACGCAGTGTTAGAAAGTTTAAATGTTGACGAATCCAAAGGTGTCCTTATATTCTTTTCAAAATAAGTCTGTCTAGTGATTATGAGCCTTATAAAGTGACAAAATTGCTTTATATATTTGTGCTTTCTCGCATGGCGTTAGATGTTTAGACAACCACAATTTTAAAACTATGATTACATATGTAAATATACGTTTTAGAACAAATTTTTAAATACAAAAATTAAAGATTGAAACATTTCCTTTCCAATGGTTTTTGTTTTAGGATGATTTTTAGTATGTTAAATAGTCAATACAAGTCGAGTTGTCTCAATTGACTACTGCGGCGAGCTGAGAGGCCTCAAATGAGACATCTGACAGGACCAGGGTTAAAAAATGTGGACAACTCTCATTCTAATAAAACCAAATTCACAAACTAACAAATTAACATGTTACAGTTACTTACTTAGATAAATCAAAGAGTGTAACAAGCTTATGTCCAATGACAGGAGCATACTTGAAGCCTTCACAATGTAGAATCACCTCAGCAATCAATGTGTCATCCGGTCTAGACATTATGACCGGACGGAACAGCTGTTTCAAGTTGTCAGGTAACTTCTGCCGACCAGCGTAACCTTTTCCAGCAGGATTAAGAGTGACAAAGATGCCTGTGCTGTTATCCACTTCGACCTGTTTACAAAATTACCAACTGTTTAAAAAGTAACTCAAAGTATCAAATTTGTTATTATTATAATTTATATTTATTAAGGCTTGTAATGGTTTACATCGCTCCTCCTACTCCCCACCTAGACGTGTTGTGATTGGGCGTGAACGGAGAGGGGTGGCGAGGACGGAGTATACCCTAGACTAGTTTAGTTCAGTAGTGTTAATGCCCTCTGAGGATGATGACTATGTCATTGAAATATACATAAGGGTAGTACAATAAACATAACTTTTCATTAAATTGTTCTGTTATTGTTTTTTGTTGTAACAAATCCCTAAATAAGTATAGTTTTATGACCAGCCTGCATCCCTAAACTAGGCATTTACCTAATAAATTGTCAACACCTTCTTTTCTGACACTTACCAAACAGTTTTTAGTGCCACATAAGGTATTTGCGGTGCCATGTGTTTACTGAAATTTCTGTCTTAACTTTTTGCTATATTGCTATTACATTAATATTTCATTGTAAAATAGAAGAACATAAAATTCAATAGTACGACAGCTAAGACATATTGTTTTTCACAACTTTATACAGTAGAGTCCTGCTATTCCAAAAAACCGCCTGAGTTCTGAAAAAATACCGATTTTTTTAACATAAAACAGGAGAAATTAAAAAGACGTTCGTGAAAAAATTTACATTTATTGTTATACAAATAAGTTAAATAGAGACATACATACAGCTTAATATTAATGGTGTGCGGATCGACTGGAAATCACAGCTGACGTACCTTGTAGTAGAAATGGACAGAGGACTTTCTTTCGGACCACATGTGAAGAATGTATGTATGAAGGCCGCCACTGTAGCAGGTAACCTATCGCGCTTGATGCCCAATGTTAGAGGACCAAAAGAAAAAAAAAGACGGTTGTATGCAAGTGTGGTTCATTCCATAATACTGTACGCAGCACCGGCCTGGAGTGAAGCAATGACAAAGCTAGTCCATAGGAGAAGGTTGCTGTCAGTCCAGAGGCAAGTGGCACTGAGAGTCACTGCTGCATATAGGACAGTCTCGCAAGTTGCGGTAATTGTTGTAGCAGGAATACCACCAGTGCTCCTTTTAGTTTGTGAGAGAAGGGAAGTTTACGAGGAACATAAGTTAAATGAAACTAAAAAAAAAACCACAATAAGTAGGGAAGCTAGGGAGAGGCTTATTGAGAGGTGGCAGGAGGAATGGGACAATGATAACAACGGAAGATGGACCCATAGAATTTTAAAGGATCCAGGACTGTGGATGAACAGGAAATATGGCGAGGTAAATTTCTACTTGACACAAGCGTTTACTGGACATGGTTGCTTTAAACATTATTTATGGAGATTTAAGAAAATTGATAGCAGCATTTGTGACAGCTGTGGACAGGAAGATGATGTGGAACATACTCTGTTCAAATGTAAAGATGGAATAAAACTAAAAGAAGAGTTACAAATCAAGATAAAAGAAGAAATTCTTCCGGAAAATCTAATAACGCTGATGCTAAGAAGCAAAGAAAAGTGGGATAGTATTGCAAACTACATCGTAACGGTGATGAAGTGGAAGGAAGAAGAACTGAGAAATAAGTAAGAAGATGCCTGAACAGTAGGACAGTCGTACGACTGAAAGGTGCCCGGTTGTTCAGGAAGTTATGCTAATAGTGATACCCTGTCCAACAACAAGGGCCGGAGAAAGAGGTGAGATTTTAGTGGGTCGGCACAGGGCCATCCCCTCATAACCCTGTTGTGCGGTACCAACAGGGCATGTGCCTGCACATTTTTTTTACACCTCGCGCAAAAAAAAAAATACATACAGCCTAAGTTTGATGAAAACGCCTGAAACCAAATTGGAATGAAAGCTGGTTTTGTTTCCTTCACGTTTTCCATCCGTTTTGCGGAAAGGAAGCTACAATGAAACGGATACTGGGTCCGTCAGTAAGAATAAAGGATTAGATACAACAGCTGGGCACTAGTAGTGTTGTTGCCACCTGACAGTTGCTTTCATCCGTTTTCGATATCTCGAACAATTTTTTTTTTTTTCAAGACGATGTGGTACTAACGAACGGACTGCGGGATAACAAAACAGACAGTTCGAACAACCTATCCCTTCTTTTCCGTTTTTAGAAGAAAACGGAATCGTAACGGAACGGAAGGAAAAAAAACGGATGGAGTAAACCTACAATAAAGCGAGGTCAAGAGCATTTGCCGCGTCTACTTATGATATGAGTTCAGTTTGAGCATTCACCTCCTCCTCGCTTTCCTCCGAGCCGATCAAAGCTGTGTAGAAGTGACACTAACAGATGTCCCGCATTTAATTTACGCTTTAACAAGTCAATACGTTGATATTATTCATGAAATCCGCTTATTCCGAATTCCCGCTAAACCGAACAGTGTTCGGCCCCAATTAGTTCGGAATAGCAGCACTCTACTGTAATCTCATTCCTTTATTCAGCACACTCGATAATAATATTTGATCTGTTATAACAGCAAGAGAAGACTATGATATAAAAACACATGGCTGTCATACCTCTTGATCAAGCAATTTAACCGTCTTGGCAGATTTCCTCAAAGCCTCCTGAATCGGATGAATCTGCATGGATATGGCCGATAGCGTTGCTTCTTCCAAACGGTTGAATTCGTCAAAACAACCCCAAGCACCGCATTTGACTAATCCAACGAGAATACGGGTTAAAGATTGTACGTCAATCCCCTAAAATAAAATAAATTATATTATTAAACTTATAAACAACTATTGAGCTTGACTTGTGAGAAGATAACGTGATAGAATAAAACTTGAAACAGAAAATGTCATAATTAATATGTTTATCTTCAGTAACTATAGTTTCATTATTGTAGCCCGTGAACCACTGAAAATGGTGACTTTGTCGTTGAAACGCGATTGAGTTAGTAAATATATTAGTTGTGAGATTATGTGTTCAATTTTTATTATATCATTATTACATTCTTCATTTTATTACATTTTCATTCTGTGCTATGTATCTAATAAATATATACGAGAAAATATTTCCCCTTGCAGTGCAACTATTTCAACTTGGATGTGCATCCAAAAAGTCCTAAAAAAACAATTTTTTTCAAATTCCTTCCTTCCTAAACTTTTAAAAATGGGGAAACTAACAACAACAAAAATGTTGTTACCATTAACAAAAACAAAACAAAATTGGATACAAAATGTTTGACTATTCATTTTAATAAGTAACTAATTTTGACCCCACTCACTTGCATCCTTGCTGGAAATAGCAATAAAAATTCCTTATTTTTATCGAGCAGGAAGCAAAATTGTTCACTTAAACTCGCCATCATCAACAAAAGAGAACAAACGATCTTCAAACGCACCCTTACATGACTCAAATGTCCTGCATTAAGCTCTATGGCTCTTTTCTTGCAAGACAAAACCCTTTTGCATATTCCGAACTGACGAATCTCCCCAAAGAAGAATTTCTCAATTCATATATGAATACACAAGACCACATAGTAAGCTGTTAATAAAACAGTATAGTTTCAAATATAAAGTATAAATATTCCTTTACTAATTTTTGCACAGTTATAGTTATTTAGAGCAGCTTTGTTATTAAAGAACTAAATATATATATTTTTTATTATTACTCTCACTTTTAAACAAAATTTATTTTATAAAACTGGGTTATCAAAAGGTGCAGTTCCAAAACTCTAGTATTGGAGATCATTATAACGCATTACAATTTTTAAATATCTTTACTCACTTCATCACAGTTGAAAACAAGCACTTGTCTTCCAAACAAAGCTCCCAGTGCTTTCACTGACTCTGTTTTGCCTGTTCCTGCAGGTCCATAAGGGTTGCCACCTAGGCCCATACTCATTGCCTGAAATGTGATATAGAAATATTACAAAGTGCAACCTTTCCATTAGAATCTATAAACTTATAAAAATGAGATGTAAGAAGTTAACATTTTATGATTCATGTTTATATTCAGCAAAGTTTGTAGAATCAAAAGACATTTGTCTACATTAATAGTTTAGTAACAATAAATAAAGGAAACATTTTAAGAACAGAGTTGAATTATCAGCTATATCTTTGGACCCCCCCCTCCCCCAACATTTTCCCCTTAATTTTGCATGCAAATGTCTCCAGTGTAATACAATCACATTACATTCTAAAAGTCAAAAATATTGAATCACAACCAACACGATTTTTTGTACACAAGTCTTTGTTTTTCTAAACTGTCTGTACTAATATTTAATGCTGTCGCTGGAACTCTAACCCTACTGTACGGCAATCAGCAGTTCAAGTGAGGAAGGCCATTCTCTTCCTAAAGGAACTTGAAGTCGTGATCAAGAAGTACCAAGGTTCAGAAAAGGTACGGCTCTTTTATACTGAACTCAACCAAGTGATTAAGAGATTTGCTAAATCAGAAAACCACAGACTTTCATTCTGTTACGAGTGCGTACCAGAACATCGTCGTATGTAGTCGCTCACGAGTCAATAGGTTTAAGCAATACAGGCGAGAAAGTGTGTTTTTTTTTATTTATTATGTAATTGTTGTGTAAGTGTTTGTATAAATGACGAAGGGAAACCTGATAATAAACTTGAAAATGGCTGAATAACCGAAACGGCCGTCTTTTAGCGACGATAACGTAATATTGAAGATAGTAAGTCCTAAATCTAATAATTAGTAATCAATATTCGGACTGGCGACTAACAATTGTTAATTGTTTTATGATGATTTGTCTTATTAATTCTTTTCTATAATGTTATGGTTTTAATTATTCCATTTCAGTTTGGACTAGCCTATGAAAAGTTTCGGAGAAATGAAGTTTAAAATATTCAATTATCATGAAAATTAAGCAAACATTTGTTTTGTAAATAAATGGTCACAAAACTAAAATAAGTATTGATTACCAACCAAATATTTTACACAATCAGGGTAGCTCTGGTGCCGGAACACACCGCAATGCCATTTATGGAGTTGTTTTTTAGTCAACATCTGGCCTAAGTTTTTTTTTATGGTTTTACGTAAATGTTTACAATAAACGGCAATAGGGTAAATTTTGACGAACAAGACAAGCAAAATCAACCATTCTAGAAGAGATTAATCCATTTGCTAAATATTTGTAATTTATAAACGTATTCTATATCAAAATGTTTAATAAATTAAATGAAACATCCATCAAGTTAAGGTGTAAAATGTTTCCCCAATAAACATATCTATGTATATTTGTGAATTTTACAAGTATTTACTTAGCTACAACACTAAATAATTATATAGTATGTGTATTGTTCTTCAGGCAGTAAGTATATTATCTGCACTTTTGAACTGATGAAAAACCTTTGAAATAGGGTATTTTGAAGATTCAAGATTCAAGATTCAATTTTATTAGTCCTTTCTTGACAAATATTACATTTGTATAAGACAAGTCATAACACAATGATAACCTACAAGCAGGTATGCAATACGATAAAGTACAATTATTATTGATAACACTAGCAATATAACAAAATTGATAAAATAGCAAATATTATAGTAAAATATACACATACAATTTATTATCTACAAATAATTTAATTTTATTTTATTTAAATTCCAATTTTTTTACGTATGTAGAGCACAATTTATGTGAGATGCATCAGCAGAAAACTATTACCAACAAATTAACAGTATATTCTTCAAAAATACCATTATAAACATTTCAAAAGCATACACAACAAACTATCAAAGTAAGATTAAACCTATAAACAATTAAAAAGCACCATCAATATTAAAACTTTTAAAAATATGACTGTAAACAGTACACAACAAAATAATTAAAATATATCATTGTAAATAACAACAAAACTAGTCTTTTTGTCAATTTTACATTATATTACAATTTTATTAGTCTTTTTGACAATTCCACATTGCACCTAGACAAGTCAACAGAACACTATTACCAAGAAAATGTGCAACATTTTTAACTAATAACTTCATTCAATGCAACATTTAACATTAATAACTAATACATACAATTCAACATTCAATTTCACATACCATCAAAAACAAATGCAAAAACCTACCTAGTACCATTTTTATGTACAACATGCATGACAACATCAAAATATTCACACAATACTCAACCCAGCCTGCATGCGCACACAAAGAATTCATCCACCTTATACAAACATTCTTTTATTAGAAAATGTTTTAGAATTTTTTTAAATTTAGCTAAAGGTTCCTCACGAATTAGGCAGGGTAAAGCATTGAAAAGTCTAATACCCTGTTGCATAGCACTATTTTGTGTACAACTATGGTGAAAATATCAAACATTTTCCGAGGACCCATGAGGAAAATTTATGGACTGTATTCTCCCTCACCCCTCCCCCGCTCCAAAGGTCACAGTTCCGGTACTGAAAAAATTACGAGTGCACGCCTGTCCACAATATGTAACAACTATACATTCTTGGACTGTACTGCAATTATTGCCCGGTTGTTCATGATTACACATGAGCACAGAGTAACTTACCTGAGTAAGTGTGAGGTAGCACTTATCAGTAAGTGGAGTATGAACAAGCTTAGCTGCATTGCCTTGATACTCGTACGTGTACACAAACTCTGCATCCACCATTCTTGCCAAAACAGTACCGTCTTCTCTCATGTAAAATCTGAAATAAAAATTAATTAAAAATTAATTGTTAAAGTAGGTAAAGTTAACCTGTGCACCTGCAATCTTAGGCTGCAAAAAAGAACTAAGATTGTTTTTAATGCCGTATATGCGAGGTATTTATTCTGTTGGTTCAATATATGCGGTAAAACCATTCAGACATATAAATATCCATATCCATATGTTAAGACACTTTGATCTTGATGTTTGACTTACAAGGCCTACAGTTTGCTTTTACCTTATCTAAAAAAACAGAAGTTCTGAAGAATAATTAAATGATTCTAGCCAAAATGTGTTGCAAATAAACATATTTTGGTTCACTGTAGGCCTAACCTAAAATTATGTTCAGTTTTTTTTCCAAATCAGCTGTTTTATTTATAATATGACTGTAACAACCTATGTTTGAATTTAATTATAATAGGTACATTAAGTATTTTTTGCTGACTTTTGTTTGTGTTTGCTTTTAGTTTGCCATTGCAAATTTGAACCATAATCAGAGTCTTTGTAATATATGTGAGTTTCAGGGGTTTTAATTAAGTAAACAGGGATACAACGTAAAGGGAGTTGCTATGTAAATTTTGGATGATTTAGCCTAATTTAAAACTTTGTATTTTATAAATAAGTAATAAACATAGAAATTCAAAGGGGGAATGCAGACGTTTTGGATTATATAAAACAAAATGTGACTTAAAATATAATTTCAATTTTAAAACAAAAAACTTACATACAATTAGCATATGTCTAAAATACAAAACACATACAGTGTTAAAGTACATTGAAAAAACTTGGGGACACTCGGTTTTTAGCCTACAGTCGATAAACATCGTGAAAGGACAGTTGTAATAAGCAAGAACAGAATTTTGATTTGTGATGTTGGTAGTATGAGTTACTCCGTTCAGGGAGACATATTTGCGGTCCCCTGGAAAAGCATCACGTGACATGACATCATTGTCACACGATGAAGTTGCTGGATGTAATGCCAAGCGTTACTTGTTGCTGAGATCTTATACAGTATCTTATACTTGTTGTTGATAGGTTGGTGGTGAAATGAGTTCACAAATGTAGTTTTTTGCGGTATTTGGAGTGTAAATACCGTCCAAGTATGTTTAACAGTTAATATAGAGACAGTGTTGTGAACGAATATTGTGAAATGGCGTAAATCGTACGTTGCAAAGTAAAGAAAATTAACTTTGTAAATTTCATGGGTGTGCGTCGGTTTGAAATGGACTAATGGCGGACGTTTGCGCTTAAGTACCAAGTGAAACATGTTTCTGATATAAACGCTGTTCAAGAACAAAGTGAATTTAATGCGACGAGGCTAAAGTGCTAGGTACAAACATCTTAAAGGGGAAAGTTTTAATTACGGGTATAAATTCAATTTAAAATCATTTAAAATATTGTAAGTTTCTTTATCAAAGTGCACTATAAAACAAAACGTACGTAAGTAATAAATATAATTATAATTAAGTCTGCATTTCAAAATTTAATATTATAATTTGTTGTATGTTTAGATTTAAAAAGGTTAATAATTGGAATGTATGCGTGAGTGCTTGAAAGTGTTTGAGACCAGCTATGATTTGCCAATTCTTCTTCAATAATGTTTGTATGTTTAAAATCTAAAATGTGGCATTAAAAGTTAAATGCCAACTATTATGTCTTCTTAATTTGAGTCCTTTCCTTCCTAGAAGTACTTCATGGTAAATTGAACCTTGGTTATAAAATATAGAATCAGTGTAGTTTAATAGGTACAAAATGGCGTCAGTTGAAACCGCAGTAACAGATTTTGGCGGCAGGGTCTCTGTGAGAAGAACATAGATTCCATGTCTCTAAGACGAGTTGCCCCGTAGTTATCGGCTGTACGCACAGATGTATATACCAATATGCATAACAGAGATTTGGTAGTCAACTGTGACAATCACAGATCTGACTACAACATAACCTGCTTTCAATTTTGGGGTTATGTTTGATTGTTTTTGTTGTGGTTAACACGTTCACTGCGGCAGGGGTACCGGTACGTCCAGCGGTGTCTATTCGCATGCGCACGGAGTACCGGTACCCCCGCCGTATTGTCAATGCTTTTCAGTTTGGTGTGTCCTTGACACTGCAAGAAGCAAGTTGATGTTAAGTTTGTTTGTTCGGCAACTAACTGGGGAGTATAAATTGTGTGTAGTCTTAAGTTCGCGCATCCCGCCTGATTTTTACAGCTCTTTTTCCGCGCGTATTTTTAAGTTCGCGCTCCCCTCTATTTATTAGTCCTTTGTTTCAATCTGCTGACCATACAATTACTAAAATAACAAAATTAAAACCAAATTCAAATCGAACCTCACAAAAGAAATGTTGGAGGTGCAAAAAAAGCACTCAGTATGAGAGTATGACATGTCCAGAACATCCGGGACTTTGTGTAGTTGGTTGTTTTGACAATTACCACAGAGGCCAATAAATGATGATTATGGTCGGATAGTAGGGTTGTAAATTTGTGGAAATATATATTCTTAATTATTTATAATAGTTTTTTTGTGATATTAAAGAAAAGTGTCCACAAACATAACGTTTTGTACGTGTGCGTCGGGTGGAGCCGGGCGCGGTGTGCGCAGGGAGTACCGGTACCTCCGAAATAAAAAATAAAAAAATAGTGGTTTTGAAGATGGAAACCAACAAATAACATCTAAATTCAATAAAAAAAGACCTCAAGGTAAGGTTTAAACAAAAAAAAAATGTTTAGCACATGGGGTACGTAATGAGCTTATTTTTAGCAGTGAACGTGTTAAGGGAATAGTATTTTATAGTTTTTGAATTGGTAAATATATTAATAAAGTAAAGTATACAAATTGAAAGTATGATATCACAAGTAATTGTTACGCAGTAAAAGGTTATTTTTTTTAATTAAATTAACTTTGAAAAAACTTGTCAAAATTTTTTTTTTTTTTTTTATTTTTTATTAATAAAATGTGTTTGTAAACGGCTGGCAAGCATACAGAACGTTACAATCTAACCTAAAAAAGCTGTTAGTTTTTAAGAATCCTTATATATTATTTCTCTTAGGTGTTTTTTTTGTCGATATCTCCCTTAATTCTTCTTCAAAATTAATTATTTAATCATAATTTTAAAGCTTATGTTCCCCGCTATTGACAAAAATTAGACAAAGAGCTTAAAATTCATGATTTCATTCCACAAATTGATTAAAAACCTTTTATATTATACTTCATATGGTTCCTAATGAAAGGCGCCATCTATTAACGATCTGTTTAACTAACATGACAGCTGTTACTTAGATCGTTTACATTGTACATGCAAGAGTAATCTTTTACACAAATCAATCAATGTAAATAAATAAACATAATTTATTGAGTTAAATCAGGTAAGTACCTACTCCTAACTTGTGAAATATTTGCATAGGTCAGCTTGTAACAAACTAATTAATAATAAATTTGCTAAGTACAGTTGCTATGGTAATGAATGTAAACAAACATGTGTTGCTAAGCTTTTTATACAAACAGCTGTTTTTGTGAGCTGTGGTCTTGAGTTCATAGAAAAAAGGATGTTTAGTTTTTCCCGAATTTTTAAATTTTCCGGGAAACTTTACAAATTTTTCTTTTCATAAAAACCTAATTCGGACTATTATGAACATTTTAAAATAAAAAATAGCCAAATTGGTCCAGCCGTTCTCTCAAGTGATGCGGTTACCAACAAACAGCATTTCATTTTTACTTTCTCCACCCTATACGTAGTATATGGAGAAAGTATTGTTTTCGTAAAAATGTTTGAATTTGAATTTTCAGTTGAATTATCTGTTTTGGTGCTCCCAGAACCCCAAAAAATTGTTTGGTGCAATTATCTGTGTTGGTGCTCCCTGAACCCAAAAATATTTTTAGTGGAATTTTTTGTTTTGGTGCTCCCTGAACCCAAAAAAGTGTTTTTAGAGTGGTGTCTGTCTGTATGTATACACGACCAGAGAGGACACTATTGGTCCGATTTTCATGAAATTTGGTATGTAGGTACTAAACCCTAATATCTCC
>JAGFPH010001826.1:162140-190023 GCA_018207615.1 Philaenus spumarius
GGTATGTAACAACCAATGTTTGTATTGAATTAAAATATAGTAAGCATTTTTCGTTGATTTTTGTTTGTGTTTGTTTTTAGTTTGTCAATGTAACCTCAAAAAGCTAATACTCTTCAAATTTGCTAAGTAATGTTGCCACGGTAATGAATGTAAACAAACATGACGTGTTGCTATGCTTTTTATACGAACAGCTGTTTTTGTGCCCCTGATAAAATCAAATAAATCTTTCTTCCATAAGATTAACATTGAAACTTTGAAGTCCAGTGGGACACAGCCCTAATGTCCTAGGACTTTGGTAAATAGCCTAAAACCTTCCCAGGGTTAACCTGTGTTACTATGCAAAATTTCAAAACAATCGGATGGACGGTTTGGTAACGCATAAAGGACAAACAGAAGACAGACAGACAGACATACATTGGATTTTATATATATTGACTAATAAGAAGTTATTATACCTAATACACAACAGAGTTTCAATTTTATATATTATTATGACACTTAGATAATACATGTTTGCATGTGTGAAATCGTGGGCACAGCTAGTTTAAACATAAAACTACAATTACCAATTATAAACACAACTTTACCTCCAGAAAATCCAAAAGACTTTTTTGACAGTGAGCTAACTGCTGCAGTAACACTTGCAGGGTGTTGCGAAGGTGAGGAATCCTGCAAAGTGTAATCACTCGCCAGTCTCCGGCACCTAGGTCACTCAAGATAAGGCGTAAATCTCTGTCGACTCTATCAAACCTTCCCTTTTCTATAGTCAATGTTCCGCCGCCAAATATTGGTTCTAGATACACCCATCTGTCAGCAACAATAATATTCTCATAGGATGTTTTCAAAATAATGAGACACTGTCTTAAATAGTGCACTTGTAGGCTATATTTCATCAACACTATTTACACCTGTACAAGTTTATTATTTTTTGCTTCTTTCAACATGTATGCCAAAGTTACACTAAGAAAAACCACAATGTTTGGATAAATAGCAACAATGCATTTTTAATTTACTAACGCATCGGGTTTAGGCCTCGGCTACGATACAAGCACTAAGCGCTGGGCGGTGGGCGTTACTAGCAAGTGCAAGCGGCATGGTCTGAGCGGCGGATGTGGCTACGATGCAAGCGACAACATTCCCACATTTGTCTCAGTCAACGAGATGATGTCACACGAGGAGCTAGTGTTATCTCTTCCAGCGATAACAAACAATAATTTTACGAGACAGGATCATGTCATCGCTTCACTTAGGATCTCCAGACAGTCATTCAGTCACTTTACGGCATCATTTGTTTTAAATCGCAATATAGGACTACTTTATCTTGAACTGTAGACTTAAGTGATATTTACTTTTGTCCAGAAATTCAGGTGTAACCCGGGTAGAGAGTATTTTAAAATTTTAAAATATATACTTCCTGTGAAAATAACAATGTTAAACAGTCCCACAACAGAAATTTTAAATCCTTCATGGGGTTTAAAAAATAAATAAACTAAATAAACTCTTGAACAGAATGCCCAATTCCAAAATTATAACCGCACAATTTAAAATCTTTTTTGTTTACCAACGGATTTTCTTGAAATTTGGATTTTAATATAAATTCAGGTGTAACCCGGGGAGGGAGTAATTTAAAAATATATGCTTCCTGTGAAAATAACAATGGTAAGTAGTCCCATAACAGAAAGTTTTAATCCATTGGTGTTGTTTAATCCATAATTCATGGTGTTTAAAGAATAAATAAATCCTTGAACCGAATACAAAATAATTCCGAAGTATACTCCGTGTTAGCATCTTTTTTGTTTACCGTCGGATTTTCTTGAAATTTTGTATATAAGTGGTCGTTAGTATGTCATGAATGTATACGTATCAAAAATACTTAATTTTTCCTTTTTAACCAATGTCATATGTTTGTTGAAAGTAAAGAAACCCTTGAGCGTAGGTCGGCAGTCGAAAAGTTATCTAACTGGTTTGATCCTGAGCGGCGAGCGTTATGCCAATGCTCATCCGCCACTTCCATCGTAGCCAGCCAACCATGTTTAACAAGGAAACTCCATCAGTTAGATAATTTTCGTGCGCCGCTTGCACCTGCTACTACCGCCTGCCAGCCGCCGCTTGCATCGTAGCCCAGGCTTTATGTAGCCTAAGAGTATGAGAGATCAATAAAAATAATTTTACTAGCCTTAAGCTGTCTTCTCAGCTTCAGCCAAGTAACAATATTAAAAGCCTCCAGGCTTGTACAGGATATGATTAAATTGTAAAAATAATTCCATCATGCAGCTGAACCGCTGACGAGAGTTGAGAGAATATCCAAAATTAAGTTTTTTTGTTTTAGTGTTTCAACCAACTATTTGAGAAATTGGTCTAATCACGAAGGTGCTGAATAGCCACCAGCATGTATGAAATATGCTGATAAAAACATACAGTAGAGACCCGCTATGCGGAACTAATTGGGACCGAACAATGTTCGGTTTAGCGGGAATTCAGAATAGGCGGATTTCATTAATAATATCAATGTATTGACTTGTTAAGGCGTAAATTAAGTGCGGGGACATCTGCTAGAGTCACTTCTATACAGCTTTGATCGGCTCGGTGGAAAGCAAGGAGGAGGTAAGCGCTCAAACAGAACTGATATCGTATCACAAGTAGACGCGGCAAATGCTCTTGACCTCGCCTTAGTGTTGGTTTACATCATCCGTTTTTCCTTCCGTTGCGTTACGATTCCGTTTTCTTCTAAAAACAGAAAGGAAGAATAGGTTGTTCGAACTGTCCATTTTGTCATCCCGCAGTCTGTCCGTCTATACCTCATCATCTTGAAAAAAGATCGAGAATAAATAAAATTCCTTCAAGATAACGAAAAACGGATGAACGCAAATGACAGGTGGCAACAACACTACTAGTGCCTAGCTGTTGTATCTAATCCTTCATTCTTTCTGACAGACAGGTATCCGTTTCACTGGACGATTGTTGCCATAGCTTCCTTCCCGCAAAACGTGAAGGAAACAAAACCAGCTTTCACTCCAATTTTTTTTCAGGCGTTTTCATCAAACTTAGGCTCTATGTATGTCTCTATTTGACTTATTTGTATAATAATAAATGTACGTTTCTTCACGAACGTATTTTTAATTTCTCTTGATTTACGTTTAAAAAAATCTGTATTTTTTCTGAAATCTGTTCGGAATAGGGGGATTTTCGGAATAGCGGGGACTCTACTGTACTGTGATTGCCCAAGTTAAGAAAATTTTGTTTCGTTTCATTTAAGTATGTTTTTATCAGCGAGGTAGAGTGTTGCAAAACTTTACAAAAGCATATAATAATAATGGCTTACCAAATAAATACTTTCTGTCGGATTGCTAGGGGGAGGCGAGCGAGAATAGACGAGGCTCTTTTGTTTGCAGTCAATTACGTAACGTGAACTAAACTTATGCGCGTTCAATACAAATATTGTATTTTCTGAAATTTAAATTGTCCCGGGAATTTTATGATAACCAAATGAAAATAACCCTACCTACCTTATTTTATTTAAAACCCCTACCACCGACCATGAAAACTGGAACGCCCACTAGAGAGCGGAAGAGACCAGGTTGTCTACCGCTGGCCTAGATGGATATTCATTTAAAGTTTATATCAGCAACAAGTAACAATGTGCTGTCAAATTTTGGTATCCGAGAATAAAATTGTTCAGTGATAGATAATACAGAGCACTTAATCTCATCAACACTTATCATTACGCCATTACTTGACAGCTGTTTGTAAAATCGTCATGAAACTCTACAGCAGTTCACATCAAACTAGGACTACCTGAACAAAAAGTTTTGAATGAGACAAAATAATGCTCTACGATAAAACCTTTCTCTGGAGTGGAAAGAATTATTACGGCATTAACTAACCTTAAAAAGAAAGTAATAATAAGCAAAGTGATCTGGCAACAGTCAACATTGTAATCAGCTGTTCTAAAAACCAACCACAGCTGCTTTAATTTCAGTACTGTCTATTTTCCTGCATACTGTAAATAAAAATACAAAACCCACAAAATTTGTTCATTTAAAAGTAAGTCTATGTAAAAAAGTGTCAAAAGTTGTTAAACTTGGTTAAATTGTTTAAAAAAATTCTCGTTATCTTCTAATATATTATAAAGACTTTATTCAACACCTAATGCGAATATAAAATCTACATACTTGCGTTGTATTTGGTTTAGACTGCGTAGAAAGTTATCCAAGTCTGACAGTCGTGTTTCCCAAATACTAGCTCTGTCTCGGAAATTATCGTAATTTGGAGAACTTTTCACAGATTGCAATAGACACTGGTTATCGCCCACCTAATTGAACATAACGTTAGTAACAAATTAATATTATTAAAATAACCTAGGAGTTAAAAAATTAACTAAATGTTTTGCATTTTTAATAGTTGTAACAAGTTATAATAAGTGCTGTTATAAGGAACATAAATTGGAAAAAATTTCAAAAATCCATTTTTCTTCCACCTAATTTGACACTAAGTATCACAGCAAGTATTAAAATTTATGTAATGCTTAAATAATTTATGGAAAAAATACTTCATAGAATTGTTAGTTGTTAAATTCAAAAACTAAAATTAATCTCACATATCTTTTATTTGTTGTAAGCATTTTCTACTTGTTTCTTTTCAAATTGCATTGGAGTATTGCACTGTCCTTTCTGGATGCACCGAGCATTTTTGCATTTAGAGAATTTTAGCATCAAATGGAACAACAGATTTTTTTTTCTCTTACAGATTATATTACTTTAACTGGCCGCAGTCTCAAATATTGATTGTTTGACGGACATTTCCTAGAAAATGAAGCTGGGTAACGCAACTTTAGGTGTTGTTGCAGGCAGAACAGAGGAGGGACAGCGTGAGTTTGATTCCCCTCTTGCTTCCACGGCAACTGTATTTTATCTTAGAATCAATTGACAAAGCAGTATCTTTTGTTTCCTTTTATTCGCCTGTTGCTTTGTCGGTACCTTTACTGTGTGGGAGCAAAATATGTAATATTTGTAACATATTGAGTAATATGTTGAGCAGCAAAAAGATTCAACGGCATTAGAATTGATTAACGTACAAAAATAGAGAAACTTGGCTTAAAAAAAGCTTAAAAGTTAAAGAACACAAAAAAATAACAGATTTTTCAAAACAATAACACAGTATATGTATATTCAGTTTTCAAAGTTTATGCAAGTTTAAAATGTTTAATTTGTTGGTGTTTGTTTATGTATGTTGTACATACAATAAAATGGGTTGCAATAACAACTTATTTGCTTGTTTATTTATGAAATACGTAGGTTATTTTTCAACAAAAATCTATTTTTTACGGAAGCCTCGGATCAACCAACCAGGGTCTCGGTGTCGACCAGACCCATTAAGAGGGGTTGTACTGTACATTTGCAAGTAAGTGAACATTCCATCTAGATTTCGTTCGATAAAAAGGGTTTTAATTAGTTCTACTAGGACTAAATTAGTTCTACTGACACTCAGGACACAAAAAATTCATAGAAAAGGCAAACGTTTAAGTATGGCATTACTCCTGCAGCTGAAAAATTCAAAACAGAAACGGTGTTGCTAATCGAAGGGTTAGTGAGAAACATCTGTACTTTAATTTACATTTCCCCCAGGGTGGAATATCTAATAGGTTCCAAGGTATAAATCAGTGAAAATAAGTGTTTTTAGCAATTTTAAAAATAGAAAGGTACGCTACCTACTCAAAATTTATAAAAAAATACCTCTTAATTTTTAACGTTACATGTGTTTTTTATTACATTAAAAGAAGCAGTATAGTGGGAAGAATTATTACCTTTAATTGTTTTCAAATATACTAGCTGACCTTTGCGAATATTTCACAAGTTAGGAGTAAGTCTACTACTTATCTGATTTAGTTAAGTAAATTACATTTATTTATTTAATTTGGTTTAATTTGTTTGATTTGCATGATAGATCATACTTGCATATAGAATGTAAACAATCTAGCTAACGGCTGTCATGCTAGTTAAACAGATTGTTAATAGATGGTGCCTTTTACTAGGAACCATATGAAGTATAATGTAAAAGTTTTTTGATCAATTTTTGTAACGAAAGCATGAATTTTAAGCTGTTTGTGTATTTTTTGTCAATAGCGGGGAACATAAGCTTTAAAATTATGCTTGAATAATTAATTTTGATGAAGAATTAAGGGAGATATCGCTTAGCGACAAAAAATCATCTTTGAGAAATAGTGTATAAGGACTAGTTATATATAGAGAAAAATAATCATTTAGATTTTTAGCTTGCAAGCATTTATTTTTTCAAAACACTATAGCTCCTAAGAGCAGCTACTTTACACCAGGGTAATATCTGTAATATGTTCTGAGATATAAGCCAGACAAAGCAGATGTTTTTAGCAATTTTTAAAATGGAAAGGTACCTATGCAACATTTACAGAAAATTCTTCACAAAAAGATTTAAAATTGCTAAACATCTTAAAATAAGAATATTTGGCCACAATACTTAAGTAAAACAAAAACATTGGCAGGTAATGGACACATTTTGTATATTTGCACAGATATTGAAATAATTTAGTACTTCAAACATGTCAACATTTAAATTAATACACAATTTAAAAAAAAAATAATTATAAAAACCATTACCTTGCTCATTATTTCATTAAAATGTTGAATCAGATTTAAGGTCTGGCCTTTAGAGTCAGTATGACTTGTCAGAGCAAATCTTGCTTCTACTTCCCAGATATCCAACTCTGCCAGCGCTTGTCTGATTACTATTTCTCCAGCTGCTCGGCTGTTCAAATCCTAACAATCAAATTATAATTTCCAGTATTGTACAATTTCAAATATAAACAAAAAATTAATATTTTTTTAAAATTTCACTATCTCTAGGTAGCTTTTATATGTAGACAGCCAGGCAGCTTTGAAAGCCCCGAGCTCAAATGAGTTCAGGTCAAAACTAGTCTGGGAACGCGTCGAATCCATGAAACAACTTGTGGGTCTCAACGAGGTTACACTCTGTTGGGTACCAGAGCATGTTGGAATAGATGGAAATGAATGTGCAGACAAGCTCGTAAACAAGCTTCTGATTCAGGACCTCAACCTTTCTGTGGAATACCCAAGACAGCAGCTATGCATGTGGTTCCTGACTGGGCAAGACTGGAACATGGAACGAGGTGGAGGAGCATCTCAGGATTGAGGATGAGCCAACTCTCACTTCTTGGTCCAACAAAACAAATTGCATCCGACATTTTGTCATTAAGTAGATGCAAGGTGAAGGACAATTACAGGACATGGCCAACTTAGGAAACACATGAAGAACATGGGTATTTTTACTGAAAATCCTAAATGCGGCAAATGTGGCCTGCAGGAGGAAACCGCAGAACACCTAATTTATGAGTGTGAGAAGCTCAAACAGTTTAGTTATGAAACCTTTGGTAAATAGAACAAAGGACAAACCATACCCCAAGATAACCTTGTCAAAAGGATTCTTAAATTAAACAAGCTTATGGATAACAAGGGTAACTGAGGCATCAACATCCTTACATGGGAGCACAATAAGCCCTAGAGGCTGACGTGCATAAGATTCTGGGCCGCCCATAGAAGAAGAAACTTTATATGTCCTAGAATATAAATACCGTTTGAATTAGTTGTAATTCACAATATATGCTAGCAAAATTGTGAGTCGCAATGAAAGATACCAGGTAGTATCAATTGCTGGGGTCAGTTTTAGAGTCATCCACAGGACAATACTGGGAATACATTTATTTTTAATTTACATGAAGAATATAGGTAAAATTAATTTCCATAAAGGGCACATTTTCCAATATGCAGATGATGATATGTCCTGGGCCAGGGCAGGCGGTCTACAGCTTTGTGGACTCACAATCAATTTACAGAAAACAAAGTCTGTGTCAATGTTATTTAGAACCGATAGTGTTCCAATCAACCAACAGTAGGGCCCGAAACATGTGCGTGATGTGTAAAGTGGGGAAAATGTCATGCAATACAAATACTTGTAAGTATTTTCTGATGCCTGAAATGTAGGCAGTCCAATTAACGGAAAATTTCAGGTAGTTAATTTTTTTTTCATTTTTGGAATTTTAGCCACCTGAATAGAATTTTTAACAATAATTTAGGTTATGAACCTTACAGTTTTTTGTCAGTTCCTTTTATTTTTGAAGATGGATTACTAGTTTCAACCTTGCATGCAGGTCATCTTCAGATCCATGAAAGTAAATCCGTTCACATGAACTTTGTTGTAACAACACATATACACGCACACATAACATAACAATTAATATTTAAAACATTGACCGACACGTCAGGTAACATGTCCCTTACTAAGTGTTCACTACGGTTGAAGGGCAGGTAGGCTTATCTTATCTGTACTATGTTTCCCCTCCTCGTAGCTTAGTTCGGTGCTGATTTTTTTTTTTTTTTTTTTTTTTTTTTATCCACATATGTACATGATATTTTATTAATAAATTTACATGGATTATCTAGTCACCTAAATCCAGTAGCGGTGACTAGGAAAAAAGAATATAAAACTTATAGAACTAATATTATAAAACAAAACACAACTAAAACTATTAAACTAAAAAATTAAGAACTAAACAACATAAATATCTTATAAAAACACTATGTACATCCAAGTCTGCGCCTAGATACCCCCAGAAAATTCTCAAAAGCGAAAGATAATCATTTCAGAATATTGGTTATACTATCTATGTTACTTGTTTTAAATAACCAATCTTTGGATTTATGTAAAAATATTTTCAATGTTGCACAGGTCCTAATTTCCTTTGGTAGGCAATTATATGCCTTCGGTCCTACCGCCAAAAGAGAATTTTGAAAAACTTTTCTAGAGGCCCTCGGTCTCCTCACATGCAACAAAGAATGACCTCGCGTACTGTAGTAAGCGAGGTCATTGTAATTATTGCCACTTCGAATGAAAAATATTTTTAAAACTTTAAAAATAAATAAATGTTTAAGGGGTAAAATTTTTAAAAATTCAAAAAGAGGAAAAGACGGTTCTAGCTTACTCTTAAATAAAATAACTCGTACAAAAAACTTCTGCGTGGTCACTAAAGGTTTCAATGCTGATTTGCTTGCACCACCCAATCCATATTGCAATTGGGAATGAATTAACGCAAAATAAAGGATACGTAGCAGCTCTGTATCACAAATTTTCCTCAAATAATAAAAATTTCGAATATTTCGTCTGATTTTGGAATGTATATATTTGATATGTTCTTCCCAAGACATTCTACTGTCCAAATAAACACCAAGATATTTTATTTTATTTACATTTTCAATAGACTGGCAAGAACATGCTGTATGACTTACGCATAATACATCATGATAAATAAAATTTTGTTTAAATCCTAGACCTCTTAAATCAAAATTAATATATTTAGTCTTTTCTATATTAACAACCATCCCGTTCACATTACACCAATCCCTTAATACAACCAAATCGTGTTTAATAAATTGAATTGAATTTGATCAAGGAATTAAAAATGGGGTGTGAATTAAATTTTAATGTTTCATTCAAAATATTTTTGGGAGCGAACTTTAATGATTTGTAAATCTCAAACTCTTCTATGTAATAATATGTTTGCCTTTGTTCCGTCTTGTGACTTCGTTTGCGATTTTTTTTTATATATATATGATGCGTTTCAAAACCTATATTTCATCATCAGATAAATTAATAAATAAATTAACAGTTCACATCACAAAATCACAACAAATACAACTCACGACACATAACACATATAAATTGTCCTATAGACGTCTACTACGGTGACCGACAACTCTTCTATGTGTCAATTTTTAGCTTTTTTGGCAAAAGTGTAGGATTTCCATGTTTAATTCGGCACTATGGAAAATATGATTTTTCTCAATCATATGCTGCGCAAAGCTTGACCTTTGTTGCAACAATGAGGTCTTAGGGATATGTTCCCAGATGGATGCAAGGTTGAAACTGGTAATCCATCTTCAAAAATAAAACGAACTGACAAAAGACTGTAAGGTACGTAACCTAAATTATTGTTAGTTCATTTTTATCTTTCCCAGATTCAGTAAAATTCTTACCACACAATTCTTACTGAGAAATGTGACAATATTTTGCATATTAAAATACTATTGCTTTTAAATCAGTTTTTGCACATTACAAAATAAAATGAAAGAAAACTTCCATAAAAATAGCAAGTAACCCTTGGAATCTTTTATTTGAAGAGTTTAAAGTTTTCAACATTTCCCAACTATACCGGTATGTGTGTGTCATATAAATACATATTATTATAAGTATATAAACAAATTATTGTAACAAACTGGTTTCTTGGATTAGTGAAGGAAAACGTTGCAGAACTAACTAATTATCTTTATCCCTTCACAATCAGGCCGTAGCATATGTAAAGTATTGTTTTCATGATTTAATTTGAAATGTATAGAAAATTATATATTTTGATGTTTGTTTTTAAGTACAAAAATTTATATAAAAAATTAAGAAGAATATGACAAATCTAATCAGCTATAAAAGTTTTTAGAATCAGACATAATACGAGTACAAATCGAAATCACAAATATACATACCTGTAAAGCATCGGCATTGGTAATTATTTGATTTCTCAAATTAAGAAAATCGCCAAAAACAAGTGACTCGACAGGCTTGTGAGGTGAGCCTAATATGGAAAATGTTTCGACCCAGTGTTTTTCACTAAACATATCTCCTCTTACATACTTTAACAAAGGCACCAGGTCCTAAAAACAGATTATATTCACATTTAAATATTGTCACACAATTGAAATTGTCTTACTAACTTAAAAATTAGTTTACAAAAATTAACTTCTATAGAAAGAATCCCTATACTTAATAAAAATAAAACTGATCGGAATAAAAAAACACTGGCATGTAACAAAAAGGATTCTCAAAACAAGTTCTCAGACAATAATAGCCAATAAAAGTCAATATTTCTACAGCATTATCATTGTAAAACATAAGCATACACAAAATAATGTATACATTTATCCAAGTAAGACAAAAAATGTAAAAAATAAGTTTTATTTAAATTCTCACAAACATGACGTTTAATCATACATAAGTTTGAAGACTGTTTCTTTCAAAATTTAGCAGTATTGATTTTACACAAAAACAAAATAAATACTGAAAAACAAGCCAATTGATATAGCACCAGAATAGGAAGCGAAAAAATTTTAACTGAGAATGAATGGTCTTAAACTATGCTACTCGATACTGGAGTTTTCTTCTTTTTTTTTTTTGTAGTTTGCCAAAAGGCACGCTTGGAATCTATCCATGAAGCCTCGCACTACTTTGTTTATTTATTTAGTTTATTAATACTGGAGTTGTGATTATGAATAAACTTCCCAATAAACGCAGCGACAAAAAGTCTTTAAACATAATCTGAGATAGATTTATTTTAACAGCAGATAACACTTTAACATGGTAAAAATAAAGATATGTTCACTAATGTTTGTATTACTAGGTGGGCCCTTGTTAGTGGATTAAAATGAAGCTGAGTGAAGGAGTTATTTTTATTGTGGAAAGGTCCCCGAATACTGAATTTAATAGGTTAATAAAATATTGTCTGTTGTATGACCGACAACAAGTTAACCTCTTTTTGTGCTAAAAACACAATCGCGGTTTCAGATGATTGCACTCATCCATCATCAGGTGTTGAAATTATCACTCACACGAAGCCATCAGAATATGGAATAATTGTTACACAACTTCAGTACGAGAGCCGGGTCAGAACTAAAGATAAGGATCCCCTCCAACGGTTGAGTGGATGAGTGCAATTATCTGAAACCGCAATAGTGTTTTAGCACTAAAAGAGGATCACTTGACGGACAAGTAATATTTTACTAACCTATATTTCAATAGTTATTCTTACTCACTTCACTCGTACATGTGATTAAATAAATGAAAGGACTATCGCGTAAAAGTTAAGCCTTACAATTAGACTCAATTTTTTTTTTAAATTCAGATACGAGTTCTACTGTCAAAAACGCATAGTGATTTTCGCCCAAATCGATCTGTGTTTTTCTTTTAGGCCTGCATATATTAATAACTATACACCAATAACCGCTAAAAATCCAGTTACTTACTCATAAGTTCCGAACGAACGTAAAAATTACAAATCTGGTTTTGAGGCGTATTCCACATCTTAAGATACAAAAAATATTTGACCTCTTAGATGCAAATAATCTAAATGCAATTGTATTTTTGTTTATTATATATAATTTAAGCATAATATGTGCTAAATTTAAGGTCCCGAGCTTCGTATTAAACGCATCATTATTTATTTTTAAGGTTAATATTCATTTTACCCTTTAGACTCAACTAATCAAAATACAAATGTTTTTTTTCTTCAAATAAATTCTAGCCCATGTTACTCAGGGAGAGTGTAGCTTTTTAGAAGTACAAAAAAACTTTCAATTGGTTTAGTAGTTCCAGAGATTACCCCCCTACAATTAAATTTTTCCTCTTTATAATATTAGTACAGATAGAACAAACATACTTTATATTCCTGTAACTCACGGAGTAGGCGGACAATTAGGCTCGTAGTAGGCACTTTAGTTAACACATCTGTCCAATCAACGATAAATTTGTTAATGCTCAGTTGGCTCTTGCCTCGGAAAACGATCCATTCTTCCTTTGCCATTTGTCCCAAGTCTAAAAGTTTGTAACAAATATTCTACAGTTACAATTTGTATTTTTAAATAATGACTACAGTATTATTACAATAAGTAATATTCAACATGAATACATAACACATCATATAACAAAAAATGCATAGGCCTACTTAGTTTATAATTTTAACAGAAATGTGCTGTAGTAACAGTAACAAAGCTAGGATGTTTTTACATAGGATTAGAACTTAGCTTTGAGCCACATTCCCCATTTTACAATGATAGGGATGAAATTTAATATTAGCAAATTTCCACACAAAATATGAGCTATTGCAGTGACTCTTATGGTGAGACCTAAAGTCAGGAGAGATCAATGAGCACTGATCATGCTTCCCAGAACCATTTTGGGATGTCATTAAAAATGTTATATATTATGTATACATGTGTTCGTACTTTAACGGCCACATTTTACGTACGATTTGATATATACGTTGGTTTAATCAACGGGGCCCCCTCACCCTTTAATCTCAGATTGATGTACGTGCACGCAAGCGACCAAAGATGGGTATATGTGATGTATTTGTGCCCCTGCCTGAAGGTACAGTTTGAACACATAATACAACTAGCTTTGTACTAATTTAGGCTTCTTTTAGTAAGTATTGTAACGGAAGGTTACAAAAAATAAAAAAAATAATAAATTATAAATTATACTGTGTAAAAAAAAAAATGGGGTTCGGTAAAAAGTTCAAAAATTAAAAAAAATATGTTTTAAATCAAAATAAAAATGCTATATGTGGATTATCTAATAATTATTAATATCTCTTCATCACCTCCTTTACCTATTCACCTTAAAAACAAAAATCGTCGCTCATGTAATACTTAAAATTGCTTATGTACCTCCTAGGCCTATTGCCTCACTTCTATAATAAATCATCGCCCACCTTAACTCTCCATAACATCTTTCTCCCAACTTCAACGTAGAACAATGTTATATTTTTCACCTTACTTCAACTCACCTTACTCTTAAAACCTTAAAAATCACCTTCACTTGACTCCCATAATCTTAATAAAAAAAATAACAATCATAATATTTGCGATAATCCACATATAACCTCACTTATGCTCTGTTGCATATATATACTTGTAATTACTAATCACTGAAAAATATTTGTTAATTAATTCTATTCTCTTAGGGGTGGGAACCTGGCTATCAAAGTAATGGCTAAACGGACATTCGTGGCTATATAAAGAAATTCAAGGCATTGCGGCAAGACAACAATTATTTACTCAAACATGATCAAAAATGGATATTTACAGCAATTAAGAAACACAAACATAGTGATACATATATACAAACAAGTCAAGAAATTATTTACAGTTGTACAAAGTTTCCTGAACCATACCTTAAGTAATGACGCAATAGAAGTTAAATGAAGTTAGTTTCTTAATAAAATGAAAAACCCTAATATCTGCAGACTAAAATACGTCCTATGGCCATTATTACTTACAATTTCACTCGTTGCACTGTCTTTTTTACCTAGGATTTTCACTGATTCTAATCGTCAAAGTCACTTCTCTCACCTTTTTACCAACGCGTTACACAGAGCACATGGCAACTTTTTGTAAAGTCCATTTTTTTACAAGAAATATATGGAAGATTCCACTTCTTTTACTTTTGCAAACTCCTAGACGTCTCTACTTAACACTCACATAACTTTCGTCGTGATCTTTTTAGAATTTTTACATTTTATTAGCAAATTTTTCACCACCCGCAAGTAGCTTGTACAACGCTGTCTACGCCATCTTGACTTCTCTTTCTCTTTCTCTCCTCTCCTCTCTTGCGTTGTTAACCGTACTTCTCTCAGAACTGTACGAGCCAAAAGTCACGTCCGCAACTCTGTGCTAGGCCTTCCATATCTCAACGTATAGACCGATGTTGTGTCTTATTATTACTTGTATTTATTCATCGAACTGTCCATAATTCCAAATACCGCTCTGTATCGTTCATTTACAACGCACCACTCATTGAAACAAAGTTTCTGTATAATTTTCACCTTTTACACACGCTCATATATTGATATGTTTTTTAAGTCTGCTTTTATATTACCTACTTTTACAGTCTGCTTTTATGTTTTATTATTTGTTTATTAAAGAAAAAATAATTCTACTGTAATTATTTTGCGTCATTAAGAAATGTATATATAAAAATTATAAATGGTTAATATTATTTATGTATTGCGTCATTATTCATTTAGACCAAACCTCTGTATCTTTAGTCATTATAGGAAACAGCTGATTCATTTCTTATTTTATTATTTTCTCTGTGACATGGACGTTAGTGTCACAGTATGTTTGAAGAGGAAATACTCTCACAACTCAATTATGGAACACGTTCATAGAAAATTAATGACTACGATTGTATTATGTCCAGATTGTATGTAATCTGTTTACAAAGTTGTTACTGTCGATAGCCAACATACAAATCCAAAGCCATTTCATAATTAATATTGAATTATCTGAAATTAACAAACCAGAAAATAAAACAAAAGTATATAAAATGTAAAAACTTTATTAGAACGATACACAAAAGTAAATTATAATTTTCCTCTGTAGGCAGATTTTATTTTAGAAAAAGTGTACTTTGCACGTCCAAAGAAGAAGTTGTTATTGATATGAATTGTTTGTTATATTAAAATTTTGGTTATTACTGTCCAAGATAGCTCTCACATTAGCTCCTGGCAGGGACCTCCAACACTTTATGAAAGGTAAATAATACATATACAACTCTTTAACCACCTCAGGATGAGGCGGAAATAGTCGACCGGAATAATACCCTTAAACTTGGGTCTATTATGCGAGTAGACTGTTTCCGCTTCATCCTGAGGTGGTATAGACTATAGTAAAGCAAATGAAATATTAAAAATTCAATACTGAAAATGGCTTGATTATGTTTAAAATTATTTTGAATTAAGGAATTTTTATTTATACGTTTCCATTTTCTGTCACATTATTTTTGTTTATCTGTGGAATTTTGAAATGAACTTTAGTATGACTTTGAACATGTATAAACTTGTCAGCTTTGTTTTAATTTGTGTGCATACATTAGTACAAAATAGATACAAAGTCATAGAAGTCAACACATTTCTTTGACACATATTTTTATAGCAGTTTAGATGGCAAACATAACTTCAGGATATTTGAAATTTTAAGGTAATTTTCCAAAGGACAAGATTGCAAAATTTTAATTCACTACTGAAATGGCTATATTTCTTAAATAATAGATACAGAAAAAACTATTAAAATAATAATATAACATATCAAAAAAACTATTCATTGCCAATTAAAAACTAAATTAATTTTCTTCTATTTTGGCCAAGTTAAAACTGCCAACTTCAGTGACATTTACGATGGATTTTCTACATTCCAGACATTTTTATTCAGACGGAATATATAAACATTAAAACATAAACAAAATAATTGAAAAGTTTCCAAAATATATCGCAACGTTCATCTTACCGTTATTGAACTTATCAAACAAATCCCACACGTTTTCTTGCTGTTTCAAATCTTCTTCGACTTCAGAACAGTGCGAGAACTCGGGTTCGGTCATACTGAAATGAGCATGATCTTCTCTAAAACAAAAAGTAGCATCTGGTTACTACGCATATTGTAATAAAAAAAACTACTAAAACTCTTCTTAACAAATACACATAAGCCTTAAAAAACGTAATAGGTTCATGATAAAAAAGAGGCGATGATAACCACCCAGGTTTTTCGCCTTTAAACCCCCCAAAAAAAATCTACTTAATAATGTATTTAGTTTTTTTTTTTATTATATCATTTTAGAAAACAAAGGTTTTAAATTTAATATATTTTATAGATTAATGAAACTGTACTAATCTAAGAGACCTACTCATTTAAATAAACACTTAAACGCTTGCATTGTTGGTCCTTGTTCACAAGAAACAGCTGATAAAGTTAAAAAGCAGTTCTCTTCACAACATGTAGACCACTTTAAAAAAACATGGTCATTACTTAACCCTGAAAGTGGCAAACCGCTCAATTGAGTAGTCTGAGACAACTCATCTTCAATAACATTTTACCCACTAAAAATCATCCAATCTCAACAAAACAGGTACCATTTGGAAAGGAAATGTTTCAAACTTTAATTTTTGTACTTACAAATATATGTCCTACAATGTATGTAATTATCGTTGTAAAACCTGAAGTCGTCTAAATCAGCTGATGCCGAGAGAGAACGCACAAGGAAATGATTCAAATTCATCACTTTTGAAGGAACACAACTTTTGACAGATTTATTTTGAAAAGTAGATAATGACAGCATTGGATTCAGTGTTCTATTAGTGTCTTGAAATCATTCATCATCCTTATAATTTCTTAGATATAATTTTTTTCATAAACGCTTGCAATAGGACTGTTTTCAACCACTGAAAAAACTTATTTTGCAATCGATACATCTATTACAAATTGATACATCTGTACAATGATATTTAAATCGTTTTGAAGAGAAAACTCCAAAGTTTCTTTTAGTTTTTTGTTAAATTGATTTAGATTTCATGTTGATATGCTCCGAGATGATATCATTTTCATTACTCCATTGTCCAAGTAGAGGTCCTGAAGGTACATAAAAACTGTTTTTTTCTAAAAAAAATTTGAAAGTGATAATACATTTGTATACACTTCTATTTAGAACTAAATTACAAAACTTTGGTACATTTTGAAAAAGTTACAACATTTTTATGTAGACATGAAGTAGGATATTTTGCTTCCATTACTGAACTTTTTGTGCTTCCTGAGCTAATAACTTTTAAAATTTTACATCTAACAACTTTTTTAGTTGCATACAGGGTGTCCAATAAGTAAAGAGCCAAACTTTAAGGAATGGTTCTATGGGTCAAAATAAAGAGAAAATCAAGAATAAAATTTTTTCCCAAAAACTCTTCGTTTTCCAGATATCTGCCATTTTGTATTTTCAACAAAATAATTCATATTTAGAGAACGGTTTCACTGATTGAGTTCAAACTTGGCATTAGGTTTAACCTAACAATGATCTATCTCAAGAAAAATAATTGATTCTATCCAATCATGATTTCAAAATGGCGGCTGTTTGAAAATTTCAAAAATAAATTACTAAAAAACCGTATATTTTAACAAAAAAATGTCAAGACAACATTCCCCTATCGGATTCCCTATCCTTTTGATTTCCTATCGGATGGTGTATCTGTCAAAACAATCGGATAAAGGATAATAGTTAAGTTATGTGTAATAATTGGTTTGTTCAACACGGCATCCTATACCAACACAGTAAACACAGCAATATTGTATGCACTTTTCCTGTCATTATCTTTAACTTAGCTATTATCCTTCATCCGATTGTTTTGACTGTTACACTATCCGATAGGGAATCAAAAGGGCTTCAAAAAAGGTCTTGATTACGCTTTTTGAGTAATTTAGGTTTGAAATTTTCAAACAGCCACCATTTTGAAACAAATGATTGTATAGAATCGATTATTTTTCTTAATGCCAAGTTTGAACTCAATGTTCTCTAGATATTATCTATATATTAAAAGAATTTATGAAAACTTGTGGCACTCAGTACGGCCATTCTATCCGGCCGATTTCCTTATTTTTTTTTTAAATTGCAGGTAATCATTCACAGATATGTCATCAAGCATTACAAATCATGTATCTTTCGTCTTACAAACGTTATAATCAAATGCAAATTTCTGCTGTGTATTCCTTATGGGGGGTTTTTTTGGTTCTTTGTCCACTTTGCGTTCGTATACCGTCCATCCGATTGCTTTGAAATTTTGCATAGTAACACAGGTTAACCCTGGGAAGGTTTTAGGCCATTTACCGAAGTCCTAGGACATTAGGGCTACGCCCCAGTGGCCCTCAAAGTTTCAATGTTAATCTTATGGAAGAAAGATTTCTATTGATTTTATCAGGGGATCAAAAACAGCTGTTCGTATAAAAAACTTAGCAACACATCATGTTTGTTTACTTTCATTACCATAGCAACATTACTTAGAAAATTTGAAGAGTATTACCTTTTTGAGGTTACATTGACAAACTAAAAACAAACACAAACAAAAATCAACGAAAAATGCTAACTATATTTTAATTCAATTCAAACATTGGTTGTTACAAACCTATTATATATAAAACAGCTAATTTGGATCAAAAACTGAACATAATCATTCACAGATATGTCAAGTCTTATATATTATCAGCCGCTATTCACCCGAGAAGGAGCTCCGGTATACAATCCTTCAAATTTCCCATGTTAATCTTATGGAGATAATGTTTAATGAGTTTGAGTCAGCTGCCAAATAAAACAGCTGATTTATGCTCGGTCACCTATGTACAAACGAGCCAAAGATTAACGAGATTCTTTATCGAATTTTCCACCTGCGAGCGAAGCGAAGCAGCCATCTGAGGCCGAAGGCAGAGCCGGGGTTGGGACGCGGAGCGTCCAGGGGCAGAGCCCCTAGTTTTGTTAAAAATACAAAATGGCGGATATCTGGAAAACGAAGAGTTTTTGGAAAAAATTGTATTCTTGATTTTCTCTTTGTTTTGACCCATAGAACCATTCCCCGAAGTTTGGCTCTTTAATTATGGGACACCCTGTGTATGAATTCTTTGGAAATTTTTCCACAAAAAAGCTACTGAATACTTAAGTATTGGGATAGCATTTCTATATGTGGTGAATTAAAAAGAAGCCTGCAAGACGCACCAAAATGGCCGGCTGTTCTGGGAACAACAAAGAGGATACCAACAAAGTATGCGATTAACATTGCACAGTACACCTACATCAAAGACATTTCCTTCATGTTCTACAACTATACATCCAAATACTTTTCCCTGTAAATCAGTTTAGTTTCTCAATAAAATCGTATCTCCACCTAGCCATATCAGCAGCAAATAATTCAAAAGCAATCTTACTTTATCTTGACCACAGCTTCCATCAGCTGATCCCATTCCTTTCGTTTGTCCCGGATTATTTGCAAACTACTCTGAAGACTATCAGACGAGGCAAGACTTTCTTCTTTGGGTTTCAACTGTGCCCAGCACAAAGCGAATCTCTCTATATCTGCTGACATTGTTTCCACCCGAGAAGACAAATTATTCTTCATGCTTTCAACCTGAAAATCATTACAGATTATGTAATATAGTAAAAATACATAGTGGACGCTGTTTATTGTAATCACAGATAATGTTATCAATCGGTCAATGTTATCATTTATCTAAAATCCTAATCATTCATATCCTGGCAGAAAAAAAATTATATTGATTATTACTATTAAGTCTTCAATTACTTTTATCACTTTTTTCTGTCAGAGTGAAAAAACATAACTTGACACCAGCTTGAAGTATTACAGAAAGAGCGGTAAACGGCAGGGCTACAGAATACAAGGGCTAGACCAGTCCGCTAAGGAAAGCATTCCCGTCCTGCCACTGTGATGACGTCACGGTGGTAACTCCTGCTCCATTCACACCGCTTCTCATAAGTATTCTTTGCTACAATAATTTCAATTTCTTAGCAAACCTGTAACATTTGTATGAAGCGCTCTTCTTTAATTTTAGTATTGACACTACACAAAGCAATAAGTAGACTGTAAACAATTAGTCTAAAGAAGTAAGAAGAAGACAGGGTTACAATAAAACTAATCTGTAGGTAATAAACCGTTGTAGTGTACTAATGTTAGCACACTTTTCATTTGATTCTCTGAAACATTTTTGAAAACTAAATCATACGAAATTGAACTTTGAAAATAATTGTATTTATTACAATAAACCACCAAAACTTGAATGTCATACTGCAGTTTAATAAAACATGTGTAATACTTATAAAATAAAACACATAAAAGTTATAAATACTTATACATAATGAGTAGCTTATATGCAGATATGCACATGACATAATAATTACTGCTGAAATAAAATATTAAAAAAATAAAATAAAACTGCTTTATAGAAATTTTCCTTCCCTAGCTAAGCCTTAGAGAATACTTAATTTAATACTTGAATTTAAACAATTGAACTATTTAAATTTAAATTGACACTGTGCAATTTAATTTAGTCTAGAAGTTAAACTTAAAATTATGTTTTATTTTTTTATTTTTTCATCAATAATTTTATTACTCTAGGTTTAAATTTGATTTTAATTATTTGTGTATTATATATTTATTTATATCTAATTATTCTGACAATTTTAAGTGCATTTTGCAAGTAAAGATTTTTTTTAAACGTTCTAATTTTATAGCTGCAGAAGAAATTACTTGAGGACCTTGGTAACTTTTCAACATACTGTAAAGTAATCTCGCTTGCAACTCTTACATTAAATAAATAATATTTTTTAATGTTTATTTACATCGAGGTGGTTTAAATTGTTTTCCTTTTTGTACTGTATATATTTAAACAGTTTTAGGTTTTGTATTTTTATGTACTTGTTTTCAAGATAAATTATCATTTCTCATTTTTTAATGTAATTTTTAATTATGTATTATTTTGATTTTGTTAATGTACAAAAAAAGAACAGCAATAAATTTTCATTTCATTTCATTTTATTTTGAAGCTGATTACTTAAAATTTGTTAAAAATTTTGAGTTATCAATAATTACCGGTGCTCTAAGTTTAAATTTTATTATTATTTATGTATTATATATTTGTTTATTTATATCTCATCATTCTGAAAATGTTTGATATATTGTACTTTATTGGTAAAAGTGTTTCTTAGAATATTCAAGTAACACTGCAGACAATATTATTTGATAATTTTGGTAATATTTCATAAAGTAATCTCGTCTGCAACGTAACATTTTATAAATAAATACCTTGCTAAACATATATATAGTTTAAGTGATTGTGTATATTGTATAATTTTTTAAAGAAATTCATGGAATGCCTCTTCGAGGAAATTAGCCTTGAACATGCGCCAAAAGGCGAAAATCTCGCGGAATTAAATACTTCCTTTAAACACTTGTACTGAAAAATCATTGCTCAATATTAACCAAACTCGCTAAACATATAACTTAGGTGATTGTGTGTATTGTATTATTTTTTTAAGAAATTTGTGAAATGCCTCTTCGAGAAAATTAGCCTTAAATATGCGTCAGAAGGCGAAAATCTTGCGGAATTATTTACCTTCTTTAAACACTGGTACTGAACAAAATAATTACTCAATATTCACCAAACTTGGTAAACATATAATTTAGGTGATTGTGTGTATTGCATAATTTTTTAAAGAATTATCGTCTGTAACGTTATATCAAATAACACGTGAGAGCTAAGGCGAACCATGCTTACGCGGCGTGTCATGGTACCAGAGTGACGTCACATAGGAGGGGGGACGAGAGGAAGTTTGGGACAGTCGGCGAGCGTCAACATCAAAGGAGTGGTCCAGCCCTTGTATTCTATAGCCCTGGGTAAACGGTCTGCAGACAGTTTGTGTACAGTATGAATCGAGTTATAGAATATACATGCGTAATGCGCTTGCAGTAGGTTGATCGTATGAAACAATAATAACTTAATCAATCGATAATTTCATTTCAGTAAATTGTTTATGTTAAATGTCAACCATTTCATTTCTAAGTTGTGTTTCTGAACTTATAGAGGTTAGTGCTACATCATATTTTAAATTTATCACTGCACTGTTTGTGTCAAATCAGAAAGTTATCATTGTTTGCTAAAGTGCACTTTAATTAAGAGTACAGAGATCTGTGTAATACGGATTTAAATCATTGATTCATTCAAACAAAGATTAGTGTGTGTGCAGTAGGCCTACGCTACATTAATTAACTATGGCAAATTCACAAAAGAAATGTCACGAATTAAATTTAAAATATAAACTTTCAATCAATGTAAACACTTTTGTGTAATTTTTTTATCGAATTTGCTCGGATAGTAAATAGAAATTAAAATTGTAAGAGAAATCTTGGTGGAAAAGAGAGTCAGGTTTAATCCACATTAAAATTGTGGTTTACAAATGCTAGCGAATAGGGTGCGCGCGTAGATGGTCGGTTGAAACCAAAAATAGCTGACGAACTAACAGTAATGTGAGTAAGTAAAATAATTCGATCACGGAGCTAAACCGCTGACGTGAGTTGAGCGAATTTTGAAAATTAAGTTTATATGTTTTAGGGTTTCAACCAACTGTTTGGGAAATTGGACTAATCACAAAGGTGCTGAATAACTCCCTGTGTGTATGAAATATGCAAGTAGAATTTGTTTGCACCTAAGCCCTAAACCCTGGATCACGTGCTGCTTCGTTCCACTTGCAGAGAAAAAAACTCCATCAGCAAGTAGTGGAAAATCGAATTTGCGGCCTCGGATTACGGACTGCGATTTTCGAGTTTGCACAATCACCTTGCAACATCGGTATGTGAACTGTTTTGCTTTGCTCGCAGTAGACGGACTCGCTTTTTATGGTACTTTTATAGTATTTTATGTCTTGATCGATTCGGCGGGAAAAGTCACGCTATAAGCTTGTGCAAAAAACAAAAATGTGCAAAATAATCGCCTACATTTATTTTTTTTACATAAATCCCCTAACAAGTTTTATTATAATATGAAATATCTCAACAAAATTTGCTTCTAGTCAAAAAAAGTGCTTCCAGTGGTTTGATAGTTTTGAATACAAGCGTATACGATCCACTTAGAAACCAAAGTGTATACCAAATCGGATATAAAGTGTGGCCATTAGAGTGTGGACACATTTATATATATACAGTAGATTCCCACTAATCCAAACTAATTGGGACCGAAAATAATATCAACGTATTGACATGTTAATGGGTAAATAATGTGTGGGGACATCTGCTAACGTCAGCTCTATACAGCTTTGATCGGCTTATGAACAGGTTCAGTGAAAGTTAGAAAGCAAATGCATTTCCTTGGATGACTCTTTGACGATCTGGTAGTGATGTCACCATGCTACGCTCGCAGTCGAGTATGTAGGTCACGTGGTACGTGACCTTTGCGCAGCGTAGAGGGGCCATTGAAGAAGGCAGGCAGAGCTTAGCAAGGATTGAAGCACATGTAACCACCGGCGCAGCTGTCCGTATGAAATAGTTTACTACGCACTTAAAACATATTAATTTAGTGCGGGTAATAATTAATTATGGTCGCCTAGGTACAAGTGAGAATGGCGACCGTTCACGGGGGTCTTGTCACTTAAAACGGCAGCATAAATAACTGAAGTGAAGTGTATGCGGCAAATTTGCCGCGTTAGCCTAAACTAACCGCCATGTAGTAAGTAGTACTTGAATTAATTAGTTGTTATTAACAGGTTTTCCAAATTACTAATACCGTTAATCATTAAAGCTGGCTCCGAAGGTCTTGGTCTGGTGAATAGTGCGATAGTGGCTAAGTGGTGAGTGGTAACAGTGTTTCGCGATTCCTCTCTGGGTAAAATGCCGCTTGAATAACTATTAAGAGTCGCAAGTTAAGTAATAAGTTCGGCCCATGCCCCGCAACTCATAGCGCGGAGACATTAACGACCCCTCTCCCTCCTGCGTTTCAAACATATTTATGAATCACTGCACTGAGCACTAGTCTAGTCATATCTAGTTCAGTGTTTACTCTAGGGGAGTTTGATAAACAGTGTGCGCTTATTCCAAATTTATTGAAAATCTTTGTTCCTTGTTACTTTACCGAGTCACTGTACCTTTTTTATTTCTTCGTAGTCCTTGACGTCAACTGTTAAACATTAAACATGGCAAGTACTTTGTTCCGTGAGTGTTGAGTTACTTTACCAAGTCACTGTGCCTTTTTTATTTCTTCGTAGTCCTTGACGTCAACTGTTAAACATTAAACATGGCAAGTAAACGAAATCAGGCTTCGTGTACTTTAAAAGAAAAACTTGAAGTGTGAAAAAGATTGGACAGTGGTGAAAGTACTACTAAATTATCACTAACATATTTTTAATTACTCCTGTTTTTAAGTTTAAAAATAGGTATTTTTTCTCAACTCGGAATAGGCAGATTTTCAGATTAGCGGGGTTCGGATTAGCGGGACTCGACTGTCTTTATAATATTTAATGACATGCCAAAACGTGTTCTGGGAACCATGATCCTTGTTCATTGACTATTCTTGAACTTGGGTCTCACCATAAGAGGCACTGGAATAGCCCATCTTTACTACGGAAATTCGCTAATAACAAGCTACATGGTAAGTACCAGTTTTTGTTATTACTGTGTTTATATTTTATAGTTTATGAAATGTTTAGTAATAACCATTTTAGAACTTACGTGAAGAAAACCATAATACTACTACAGTACTAAAAAATCATATGTTTATTTACATTAACTTCTTCATTAGTATTCCAGTATAAAAATACTTGGAACATTCCGATTCTTTTCAATTTATCCGAATAGCGTATTCAGAAATAAATTATTTGATTTGGAACATTATGTGATTATTAGGAGTTATGTTAATTATGTCATTCCGATACGATTGATTGTCTCTAAAGAGAACCTTTAATGGTTTAAATGTTAAACTTTTCCTGTCAAGCTACAAGTACCGGTATTTTATATATTACAATCACATAAAACTAACATTAACTATGGTGTTTGCAAATATAGTAACCTATAAAAAACTTGTGTTGTAATTTTCTGATAAATAATAATTAATAAAGGCCAAGTATAAAGGTATTGCTAACATCAGATCATACCTGTTTACTAAGCAAGTACTGTTGATTGTTCAACAAAGTTTGAAAGTTGTCCCAAGTGCTCACTAGGAGCGCTACTTGATCCACTCTCTCTTTTGTCCAACTAGCCAATGTCTTGTTCTTTTTCTGAGCTTCTTCTATTGTATTCTGCATCTGAAATAAATAACTTGCATTTAAAATAAAAAACACTGGCAGACATAAATAAATGAATTAAATGAATTTTTTTAAATAGTACCACTCATGTGCGGAAAATTAAGTGCAAAATGGATTGTCAGATTAGAAGTACATAGAAGTAAAGGAGGGGGAAGATTAGTACCATCGACGACTGTCTGTGAGTCAGTCACAGTACCCAGTCTGCCTAGTTATGATACAGTGGAATGTTCAACACTGTGATTTTGCTGTGAAGCAGTTCTTCAGAAAGAATCGTTCATTATTACGCTACGAATGGTCCACCGACATTTCAATGTGGCGCATGATGGACCGATCCCTGATCACAGATTAATGCTTCTTTGGGCGACTACATTCCAAACAACGGGGTCAGTTATAAACAATAAATCTTCGGGGCAAATGAAACTATAGTAAAAGTGATGAAGAACTTTTAAGAAAGAGTTTCGATGTGCTTACATGTACAATTACGCCATCTTTCAGAAGAGATTTTCTGTACATGAATGGTATTATTATTTTTAAGTACATGTTTGAGATTAGGTGAACTACAGAATTCATACATGTAAATTACACAAATGTATGTCAACAATCTTAGAAGTTTTATTTATTTCAAAAGTGGTCATTCTTTTGATGCAATCCAGTGTAAGAATACAATATGTACTTTTATGATGAAAATAAATAAATTAATTAATAACTTATTTTTGAACAAAAAGGATCCAGATTTCTGCAGCTATACTTACGTCTTTTGCTTTCTCTATAATGTTCAAATACTGTACATTAGCTTCTCCGATCTCCTCCAAACATTGAGGCTGTACGAGTAACGCTTTCTTAGACTCGGTAACAAACTTATCTATCATCGCCACATCATCCAGTATGGAACCGTGCAAGGAGCTTGACAATGTGTCCCAGTATCTACGATTGTGCAGCTCTATTTCACTGCAGACGGGTGTTAGGTTAATTGTGAAACAATCCAATTTGCGTTCAGTGCTGAAACAATTTCATCTTCAATAATATTGTTTAACATTAATAACAATACAATAATTTAGACACATATAACTATAATAATCTAACTCATTTTAATGACACTAGTGGACATGGCAATGCTTCGATATTGCTTGATTTACCTAACCTAAAATTATATTCAGTTTTTGATCCAAATCAGTTGTTGATCAAAATCAGCTGTTGATCAAAATCAGCTGTTTTAAGCTTTTCATAGGAACAGCTGTTTTTTGTGCCCCTGATAAAATCAAAAGAAATCTTTCTTCTTCTTCCTTAAGATTGACCTTCCATAAGATTAACATGGCAACTTTGAGGGCCACTGGGGCGAAGCCCTTAACATACATTGAGCTCATTTTAAGGGAAGCACAACTTCAGAGTGAGCTCTGTAAAATGACACCAAAAAATCAAAATCGGTTAAAAACTCTAGGAGGAGTTCTACTCACAAAATAACCCCTAGCAAATTAATTATGTATAGATTAACAGTTTCAGTTATAAGTTGTTGTAAAATGAATTCATTTTCAGTATCCAGGTCCAGTATCCAGTAATTTTTACTAATTGACTAAAATAAAGTTTCTTACCTTATTTCCATTAAGTGACCTCTTTTTTTTTGTATTTGTGACGCGTTTCGGGACTTTTATCCCATCTTCAGATACAATATATATAAATTACTCAACCGAGGTCGTCAAACATTAAAATTAATTACACAAAACACACATCACACATTTCACATTTAAAGTACGTACGTTTAGGACTTATTAGAGCGCACACCAGTGCTGGACAAGACTGTTTAATGTTTTTGAGTTTGTGTAAGTGTTATGTGTTTTAACGATTTTAGTGTGTGACGAGTTCCTCGAGTGAATGAATAACGCAAAAGGTAGCTGATGATGAAGGTGTGAAGACTTTGAAACAGGTAATAAACGTAATTTGATCAAAAACAATTTGAAGTCACAAGACGGACATTAAAAGGTAATTCATTATATTATTAAAAACACAAAATGGGCCGGTAACAAAGTGTTTTTGGGCACATGATTTTTGGGACATTTTCTTTATTTTCATTTTCCGATAAAAATCTGACCATGTTATTGCAAATTGACATTGTCTACATTTAAAAGTATTACAACTAAGAGAAATCGCTAAAATAACCAAATTAACCATCGAAACAACTTATTGGGAGTGTTATTTTTTCATTCAAATATTTTGTGTGAAAAGAAAACATATTTTAACTATTTTTTCCAAGTTACAATAGAAACATACAGAAAAAACTCATAATAGAATAAAATTAATTTAAACTCTAAATCAAATATGGGGCATTATTGTTAGTTTACCTTATAAGTTTGGCAATCTCCTGACCCCAGGTTTTTGAAGCTCTGAAATTACTATCCCAATC
>JAGFPH010001826.1:190123-201185 GCA_018207615.1 Philaenus spumarius
CAGTTGCGCAATATAAAGCCGTTTCCATACTTAAAAATCACCCTGTATATCAAAATAAAGAAAAGTATCATCTTTTAATTGCTATTTATTTCATATTGATATATCAAATGATTAGAAGTTAATAATATTATAATGAAGAAATTAATAATCGAATATGTTTATATGGTTTGTGAAGATGTACGAATGTTTAAAAAGCCAAGCAAATTGGTTTCTCTTCTTTAAATTTGTATAAATGAATTTATTGATGATAAATGGTTGTATTTAAATTAATTTTATAACCTCAAAGCAAATTTATAACATATTTTAGCCTACATTAGTTCTATAACTCATATTTAAAAAAAAAATCTAATTCACAAGACATTAAATTATTGATTGAAATTGTAAACATAACCCAAAAGTTTAATCTACGCTAGGTTTTGTTTAAGTATTACACATGATGTGTGAAATCAGCTGTAGTATTATATTATTACTAATGTATGTGCGTACACTCGCTTTCATTGGAGTTGATTTTAAAGTTTAGACCTGTGTACTTCATAAAGTATTTTGATTTTCAAAGAAACATACAATACAAGAGCAGATTTAAAGTTCAGAATTCTCTACTGCACACTCTTAAAAACATAACAGAAAACTAAGATGCTTTTTAGTGATGCCACATGCCTTCCCAATATTAGCAACACCGCAACGAATGAGTTTTGTTAGTTGTATTTGTAAAGGCAGGCCGCAAGCTAAGCGGCTCGACTAATTTTTTACTAGTTTATTATTCTTTTATTTTTGTTTAGTTATGTTCTGCAATCTGTTGGCTGTAGCACAAAACATCTATTTTAGTTCCAGTTAATTCTGATAGGATTCACGAACATTCCCTAAACAGATAATACATAACCTTACAGTTTCTAAACTAGCCGTAGTTATTGCGAAGCGTGTGTGAGAGAAGATGAAAGTGAGAGTGAGAAATCTTGTTTGGATGGATGGTATAGCGTGAGTTCGCCTTTTTTGGTTGTAAAATCAGTGTTCGGATAATTTGTTTTTGTTTCAAATAGCATATAAATATTATATGGGGAGCAATAAAAATATTTCCAGCCATCAGATTGATTCTAAGATTTTTTTCCAAAATTTATTATGATAAAAAAACAAAATTGAAATATATGTAGGACTAGTTTTGAACATTTTGAGTTAGTTAACTTAGAGGATATTTTTTTTAAAAGGCTACAGATGTAGAATACCATTTTCAGAGTAATTTTCAAATGTGATACAATTGGGAATTTTTTTCTCCAAAACTACACAAATCTGTCTCATATCTATAACAGAATTTAGTATATTCGAAGGTGAAACGTTGAAATTATGATAGAAAGTTTATGTCTTTTTAGGTAAACATTTTATAGAGTATTATGAGTAGTCTAGTATTTTAATAACATGAGAGAATTTTTCAACAAGGTCAGAACTTGAATATTTTATGGGCAGAAACTGGCAAACATTTTATGGTTAATATTTCACCTAAACAGCCAAATCAGCTTTTTTAATTTCCAAAAGAGGTCAAAAATTTCCCCAGGCCCCTTTTTTACTGGGGTAATGGTGCTCCTCCTTCCCCCCCCCCCCCCCATACCCCTGGTACAAACCCCTAGAAAATATCATATAGGCGACAAGCTTGACCTCATAGCCCAGACGGTATAGGTTAAAACTACCAGTAATTTGCAATATGGCTGATTATTTTTTTGTATAAGTACCTTAAAGTATGTACATTAACATAAAAAAGTTTACCAGTCTATTGATTTCCCAAAGTCGAAAAAAAAATCGATTATCATTTTTTTTCGATTATCCTTAATATTTCGGGCTATGACTGTAACACTGACAGCCAAGTAACAGAAATATTATACGATGATAATAAATCAACAATTTCCCATAATGTCTAAAGCATAGAGGTTTGGTCTAAATAAAATGAAGGACGCAATATAATAATAAACATTTATAATTCTTGTATACATAATAAATTCTTTTGTGACGCAAAACAATTAAAGTAAAATCATTTAAATAAAAGTAAATAACGTAAAAGGCAGACTGTTAGTAAATAAAATAAAAGCAGACTTAAAATATATTAATCAATAAAAGTATGTAACGTGTATGAACTGTATAAGAAATTATTTTAACGAGTAGTGCGGTTGAAGCGAACGGTAAAAAGAAACAATTAAATAATTGCACAATGGACAGTCTTAAAGAACTATTGAAATTGAAAAATAAGCACATGTGAAAAAATTAAAATATGTATCAGCGAATATAACAGGGCACAACATAACATTGGTACACAAGTGTCTGAACGCAGTACAAACAACAAGCGTTAAAACAAGACTGATAGAGAAGGCCTTGTACGTTCTGGCCTACGTGACTAACAGGAGAAGAACGTTCTAGAACGAAAAACATGGCGGATAGACTGTATGCATAGTAAACGGTAGGTGGTGTGAAGTTTGTCAAAAATGTAGTTTTTTCAGTCGAATAAGAACAAATCTTGTTTCAAAGTGAAGTAGAGGTGTTACAACGTTCGTAAAAATGTAGAAAACAAAATCGATGGAGTGAATTTTGATATAAATGAAGTAATAGAAGGTCGCCCATGTGCTCTGACAAAACGCGCATTATGGTTCGTGATACTTTGTGTTAATTGTGTGAACAACAAAACCCTAGGTAAAAAACAGTGCAACGAATAACGCAGTAAGTAATAATGGCCATAGGACATACATTTTTCAGTCTGCAAATATAAAATTTTTAATTGTTCTAACAAGTAACTTCCTTTGATTTTTATTGCGTCATACTTTAGGCTATGCTTGACAACACTTTGTATAGATTGTATATAATTGATTTGTTTGTTTGTTTCTTGTAATGTTGATATATTTTGTTGTAAATAGTCATTTTTTTAGTATGTTTGAGTAAACAAATAGTTGTTCCGCTACAATGTCTTAGACTCCTTTATTTAGCCACGTACATCCACAAGTCATTACTTTGCAGCCAAGTATTCACCCCTGAGAAAATTGAATTAACATAGTAAATCATTGATGGTAATTGGTAATTATAGATAGATAAATGCATAAGTATTAATGGAGCATAAATAGAGCTATATGTGGATTATTATGATTATTATTATTATGATTATTATTTTTTTTTTTATTTGAGTTAAACGAAGGTGATATCAAGCTTTTTATGAGTAAGGTGTAAGGTGAATTAAGGTAGGGTGGAGCATAAGGTGTAATTCTACGTTGGAGATAGAGGAGATACATGATATATGGTGATTTTTAGTAAATGGAGGTAAAGTGGTAAGAGGTGTTTCTTGGTGATTAAAGGTGTATTATGAACTACGATTTCTTGTGTATTAAGGTAAATAAGTAAATGAGGTGAAGGAGAGGTGATAATTATTAGAAAATAATCCACATATAGCATTTTTGTATTATTTTTGAATATTTTTTTTTATTTTGAAACTTTTTTCCGAACCCCATTTTTTTTTTAACAGTTCATATTATTTATATATTTTTATTTTTGTAACGCTTATCGTTACATGACGAAGATAGAGACAAATAAAAAATACCACCGTGTAGGGGAGGTATTTTTCAATAAAAAAGGTCATATGTATTTATTTCCTCCGATCAATGGTTTGTCTGGAAAAAATTCGATAATGCAAGTATGTATTTTGCAGCAGGGGAAATCATTAAAAGGGGACATCTTATTCATATATGAAGCGTTGGGTTATTCTAAATTGGCCGAATTTTAATACATATGACCTTTTTTGTTCAAAAATACCTCTCCTACACGGTGATATTTTTTATTTTTCTCTATCTTCATCCCAGCTTGAAATATTAAGGATAATCGAAAAGAAAAATGATAATCGATTTTTTTTCGACTTTGGGAAATTGATAGAATGGTAAACTTTTTTTATGTTAATCTACATACTTGAATGTACTTATAAAAAAAAAATCAGCCGTATTGTAAATTACTGGAACTTTTGGTCTAAAATTACCTCTACCGACTGGCCTATCACTTAGATTTGTTAATCTATAGACTTACCTGTAAACCAAATCCACTTTGATCTCAGGTAGATTCTGATTGAGTGCTTCTATTCCCAACTGATACTGATGCTCCAAAGCTTTATACAGCTGATGCTCCCAATGTGCCCGCCAAGACTTCATGTTGCTAAACTAAACATACGACAACTTTGTTGCAATGCACATAGGAATCATAATTACATTCGAAAATCATTTTTAGTGAGTAAATATCATACGTTTTGAAATATTGAAACACTAAGACAAATTAAAATATATAATGTATTATGAAAATGTACAGAAATGAAAATTTTCGATTCTCGCTGGCTAGATAATTAACAAGAAATTAATTGTTCCATAACACAGAAAACACACCATTATATAAATATGAACTGGAACAGTTTCCGAAACAATCCGGATCCATGTTTCAAAAGATTCGTTTCTCCCCTCTCCGGTACTAGAAGAGCTCGTTTGCTAAGAAATAATTTAAGAACTTGTTATTATGATAAGTAGAACCTCTACTATTTATTACATGTATCGATCAATAGAATGACTATTCCAAGTGAACTAGATGAATTGAACTGAATCTTTAAATAGATCTGAACTTCGAATCAAAGTTGCCACATATTTTACCATAGGATACGGTACAAAATGTGGAGCGTGGAAAATACATGTTTTTAGAAAACAAATAACGGTAACCTTAGACAACAAATCGTGATTTCGGGAGGGACTTTCGTGAGTTTTTTAGACTGGTAGGCACACTGTTATACAGCACTGATTAAATAAAATAATCAGAAATTTCAGTTACACAGTACAGTACTCAAAATTCTTTTAAGCAACATGATTTGTACAGTAAAGTAAAACTTAAAGTACAACAGGATGGTAATTTTAAAATAGTAAATAATTCGACCACACAGCTGAACTGCTGACATGAGTTGAGCAAATTTCCAAAATTAAGTTTATAGCCTATGTTTTAGGGTTTCAACCAACAATTTGGGAAATCGGACTACTCACGATGATGCTAAACAGCTGCCTGTGTGTACGAAATATATTAGTAGAATTTGTTTGCACCTAAGCCTCCAGCTTCGACTCAAGCGCACCTTCGTTCCAATCGCAGCGGAAAAACTCGCTTTGCGAGTTTGCACCTCGACCTTGCGGCCTTGGATTAAGAGCTTCACTTCGCTCACGTTCTTTCGGTTCTAACTCGGCCGTCGGCTTCTGATTAGAAGATGCCCCCACGGTAAAATCCACTACGTGGATTTGAACCAGGTACTATTATGGTATTTTACGTTTTGATTGATTTTGGGGGAACCAAACGAGCTATAAAATCGTGTAATAAAAATAATGCGCAGAATAACATCCTACATTTAATTTTTTTGATAAAACTCTAAAAAGTTTTGTTCTTGTATGAAAAAATATTGTTACTTCCGGTTGTTGGATTTTTTTTGCTAACGAACTCATCCAAGCGACGTAGACAACCAGCATGAGTACCAAATTGGACTTAAAATGCGGCCGCTAGAGTGCGAACACACATATATATATATAATTTTTAATGACACCTTAAAACGTGTTCTGGGGACCATGATGGGTGCTCATTTACTACTCCCGACCTTAGGTTTTACTATAAGGAGGGACCTGCAATAGCTCATTTTTCTTGTGGAAATTCGCTAATAATGCATAGTTATTTAAAATTCTTTCAATATCTAAGATATTATCTGAAATAATGTAATACAATAAAATTCTGATAACAATAATTAAGGTATAGCTTGTCAAATAACTTGTACTACTTTTCAAAAAATATTTAGTCTTTTCCTAGTCAAATATCTATTGTAAAATTAGATTACTCCCAACAGACTACACTAGTTGGGAGTATACAAGCAACAAAGCTCCAAGAAATAAAAAGTAAATTAGGGATGTGATCTGACTGAGGTTCGTGTAATTAGAATAATTACCTGTTCTTCAACACGCGACATTATGTCTCGGATTTCTCTAAGTCCTTCTTTCCATTGTTGCTGATGCCGAAGGAGATCAGTTCCCATAAGTAGAGCCACCTGAAACAAAAAATAATCTTAACATTGCAATAAACTGAGCGATACAATTTTTTGTTTTGTTTTACTTTGAAGACTTTATGATGAAATATTAAATACGCCAGAGTTGCAGTAGCATTAACCCTTTCCACTCCAATTACTGGGGACCTAGTGTTGCTATCAGCTCCATTTAATTTTGAGGGAATATTGAACTTTATTTAGGTCAAAACTAGTAAGTAAAGCTTTTTTCAAAACTTATTGGTAATATTGGAATCACTCAGGTTCGAAACAAAAGTTCCGTCCCCACTCCCGTCATTTTGTAACAAACTGCCGTCGTTTTCGTTCATTTTATTTCACAACAATCATTATTGTAAAAAGAACAATATTTTAAAAAAACTGTGTAATTACACACGATAACCTAGTACAAAAAAACTAAACAACGCGTAAGCTCACTAAAACACTGCGTAGTAAGTAGGAACCAAACAACGGCGAGAGCAGACAGCTGTTTACAGAGCGGCCAAAGACGGCAAACATTATATTTTCTAAGATTTATTTACTACAGTAACTAAAAACTCAAATGGTTCTAAAAAATTCCAAAGATAGCAGCACACATCTCAAACTTTAACAATAGCGGTCATCAAAGTAACTACCGTCCGTTCAAATGCAATCAAAGAACGTTGGCATAGCGAGTTAAGGCTCGCACAGGAGTTCGTGCGGATTAATAGGGTGCGGGGCTGCCCCGATACTCAAGTGGAAAGGGTTGACCTTGGCTGCAGAAAATACTTGGCTTTTATATGGTATCACTGTCTTCACGGCTGGCCCACAAGGATGATCAGATGTGGTTTACTTTTCTGGGACTTTAGTTGGCCCTGGACTGACGACCGGGCAAGGAAGGTTAAAACGTGTTTATGTGGCCACAACGTTCCCCTCTTCAACTGTCCATTCTTCATTCATTCTGATCCAAAGGAGATATGATGCGCTTAATGCTCCATGTGACATTCGATTTAAAAACTCCTTAATTTTCTTCCTCCCAAGTCCTATTGCCTTCAGAAAGTTGTACATACTTTTATATAGTAATCCACGGGCACCAACTTCCACCACAAACAACTTAAGGCAAAAACCTTTCATTCTTGCACCTGTTTATAACTCATAGTATTTGTTCTTCTTCTTTAAATGCTGCTGAGTTATATTACATTCCGAAAACCTCCGTATTTGTGAATATATACCAAATCTGCCAACACAATAACTACTAAATAATATTAAGAACAGAAAAAAAGTAAATGTGTGCGGTCGTGGGACCCCCGTCAGGAATGAAGTTCATCATGTTTTTACTTCAATTCTTTTACCAGCCTTAACAGCAACATACACATGTAATTTTAATCTTTCAATTGCCGTTTATTATTAGTTTTTTTTTTTATACATTATTTACTGTTTCCATTTGTTTTACGTTATTATAATAAAAGTGTAGAATTAATTATAACATCAAAGCTAAGATGGTAAACACAGTTAAGTTGTCATTGTAAATACATTCAATAAACATAAAATGTTGGTTCATCTGTCTAGGCCTAACCTAAAATTATTGTGTGTATGTTTATCTTATTTTACCTGTCTTAATGGCAACATACATACAATAATTTAAGGTTAGGCCTAGACTTAAAATGAGTTTCTAGGCCTAACCTAAAATTATTGAATGTATGTTGCCGTTAAGGCCGTATCTTGATGCCGTATGTATGTATGTTGCCGGAAAGAAACCGATAGTCTCTTAATTTAAATTGATGAACCAAAGCACATGGTTCTTAAATGTATTTACATTCATTGCCATAGTGTGCCCGGTACCCACCAACTTATATGACAATGACCACAGGATCTATGTTGATAGTGGTAGTGCTAAATAATAACTTGTAATCTAACAATAGTTGACATCACAGTTTATAGTTAAAGGAGGGAGGAGCCAGCTTGAACCTAGATGTTCAAGCCGAAGTCAGTCTGTTAGTAACCATGGTCTGGAGAAGACTCCAGATCACATCATGTAGACTCGCTTGCCTTTACCTTAGTTTAGTTTAGTTGTAAGTCCGGACCAGCAGAGGAATAGATTGTTTTACTTTAAATAAATGTATTGAAGTGAAATAGTCGTTCGTCACCTTATTTGAAGAACCTTCTCACCCACGATCCATCCTGACAACGCACGTACGTCCGCTAGAGGACTGAAGACACAGCCCAAAAAGGGAGTCGCACCATCGTCAGGGAGCCGCAGGGATGAACTAGATGAACAGGGGTTGTACCACAATAGCAACCAATTTGATAATGCTTTTTCATTACACATATTTTCTATTTGTAATTGCCATAGCAACCAATTTGATAATGCTTTTTCGTTACTCGTATTTTATATTTGTCATTGCCATAGCAACCAATTAATAACACTTTTTTTCGTTAAGCATTACATTTTCTATTTGTTAACTCCTACCGCCATCTGTGTTAAGGAACTTCGTTCCAAAAAGAATGATAATATATTTTGTAATATATGTGAGTTTCAGGGTTTTAATTAAGTACAGGGGTATAACGTAAAGGGAGTAGCAATGTAAATTTTGGATGATTTAGCCTATTTTAAAGACCACATTTTTACAAAAAATAATAAACATAGAAATTCAAAGGGGGAATGCAGACAAGTTTAATTTCATAATATTTTAGTCATAAAAAAGCATTTATAAAGTAATAAATCAAAAGTAAAAGATATAAAGAACTTAGATATGTTTTTAGAAATAAAGTAGATACGTCATAGTAAGATAGCCTCTACAACGGGTGTACTATGAAAAGAAACAAGACTTTAGCCTCGGAACGGGTGTGAAACAGGAAGGTTGCATGCAGACTATTATAACAGAAAAATCAGGATTGGTTGAAAGAGACCACGTGACATGACGTCATGGTGTGCATTAAGTGGCTGACCGAAGCCATGCCTTTGTTTTACTTGCTGCTGAGATGTCCTAGTGAATAGACCTGTTTGTCGATGTGGTGGTGAAAAGTTTCACAAGTAAAGTTTTTGCGGTATTTAAAGACTAAATACCATTGAGTTATGTTTAAACGGTAGTAAAGACAGTGCTGTGAAGTAATAGTAGTTTACGCAACGATTGTATTATGAAGGCCTTTAAGCCACGAGTGAGATGTAAGTTGGAACACGAGCGAAGCGAGTGTTCTAAATATCTCACGAGTGGCTTAAAGGCTGAATACAATCGTTGCGTACACTACGTTATCTACGACCAAAAATATACAGGCTATTTGATGTTTGATGTTGATTGTAGATTTAATCATTGAATAAATAGACCAAAGCGAACTAGGTTTCTTATCTTGGGCCAATTCCTCAAAATACGCAATGAAAACATTCTCGGAAAACGAACTAACACCATTTCTAGTTTTCCACTCCATAAACTGGTTATAAACCTTTTCATAACGAAATTTAGATTTTTCTGGCAACAAATTGTTCAGAGCCGAATTTGCTTTTGTATTAATTTCCTCTGGAGTTAAACAAAATTCATCACTATCACTCATGTTTGCGGAATGCATCAACTCACGTTTGAGGTTAGTTACAATAACACACTAACATCCGGAACGTATGGGTACAATCAGCTGATGTACGAATAGCGTTATTTTTATTACAACTCTACTTCCGTCAAATGACGAGCTCTCATTGGTCTAGAGCCTATTATGTAAAGTGACTCCTGTTAGGTAATGATATCATTACCTACTCGGGTTGGCTTTTGGTTTGTAATGTACCTCTTTCTGATGTTACTTGTAATAGCGTTATTGGTGTTTATTGCAATGGTCGTAGATAAAAATGTTGAATAGAGAAAATCGTACGATGCAAAACAGAGAAATTTGACTTTGCAATTTTCAGAGGTGTGTGCCGGCTTATAATGAGTTAATGGCGGACAGGCGGGAGTGAGAACCACGTGAAAAAATGTATCCGATGTAAACTATATCTAAAGAACAAAGTGAAATAAATTCAGTGAGGCTAAAGTTCTACGAACAACATTCATTAAAGGGGAAAATTTAAATAAGGGATAGAATTAATATAAAATCTTTTCAATGTGTTGTAAGTTTTTCTTTGTTAGAGTGCACTATAAAAAAAACGTACCTAAGTAAAAGATATCATTATAATTAAGTCTGCATTTCAGAATTTTAATATTTTAAATTGTTGTATGTTCAAATTTAGTAATACTAATAATTGGAATGAATGTTTGAGTGTTTGAAAATTACTGAGATTAGTCATGGTTTGCCAATTCTATTTGATTTATTATGTGTGTTTGAGATTTAAAACGGGCCATTAAAAACTTAATGCCAACTATTATGTTTCGTTAATTTGAGTCCTTTCCCTTCCTAGAAGTACTTCATGGTAAAATGAACCTTGTTGGAAAAATAGAGTCAGTGTAGCATTAAGAGAAACAAAATGGCGTCAGTTGGAGCCGCAGCGGCGAATCTTGGAGGCAGGGTCTCTGTGAGTAGAACACAGATTCCGTGTTTCTAAGACCAGTCGCCCCGTAGTTACCAACTGTACGCACAGATGTATAGACCAATCTGCGTAACAGAGATTTGGTAGTCAGCTGTGACAACCACAAATCTGACTATAACATAACCTATTTTCAATTTTGGGGTTATGTTTGATTGTTTTTGTTGTGATTAAGGGAATAGTATTTTGTATAATTGAATTGGTAATTACATAAATAAAGTAAAGTGTATAATTGAAAATATGAGATTACAAGTAATTGTTACGCAGCAAAAGGTTATATTTTTTTTTATTAAATTAACGTAGAAAAAACTTGTAAAATTTTGATTTATTTTTTTTTTTATTTTTTATTAAAAAATTTTGTTTGTAAACGGCTGGCAAGCGACAGCACGTTACAATTTATTTCTACAATCACACTAACCACACCACTCCAAATATCCTGAATAAGATTACTTAACAAGCCAAATTACCTTGTCCGTAATCTGCACATGATATCGGGCTAGCTGGTTATTTTCTTTATA
>JAGFPH010001826.1:201285-215968 GCA_018207615.1 Philaenus spumarius
CCCCCCCAAATTTGGTTTTTGGGGGCAGGGGCAATAGTGACTAACAACTCAAAAAATATTTTTTTGTAGCCAGGAGTCATGTCTGAAATATTATTACTGTAGCTAGTTTCGTTTAGGAGTTATTAAACCGGTCCGGGACTTTTGGGACAGTCTGTATATTTAGGTATTAGCACAGTAAATCATAACAGTCTTACCCCAAAGTTTTATTAGCTATAGAAGACCCTGTCTCACGTGTCCACTTATCCAACTGCTCGGTATGAAAGTTCTTCAACTCTCTCTTCGCCTGATCTAGTCCTCGCACAAGTGTTTGATAACTACCCAAGTCTCTGAGTAATGCTTCACTTGTCTTCTCTATATCAGAAACCTATCGTGAAATAACAAAATTTCATTACCAATGTTGCATATATACAATTAGTTGTATGTGTGCTTATTAACACTTTGAACCCTGAATCCGAGTATAGGTCGGGCCAAGTACGCGGTGCCATCTACCAAAGCCCGAGTATACCTCGGGTCACTCTATTTAGTTCTATAACTCAGCTTAGTCGGCATATATTTGGGTTTAGTCATTCTCATCATGTTTATTAGTTGTTTTAGTTTGTATGTCTTTGGCCTTTGGAATTTTTATAACACTGGCCAACAAAAACATTATATAAATATCAGATGGTGTTTGATCAGCTATGTGCATTCAGTAATCGACTTTTGTCTGCTTAGCGATGTAACTCGATGACGATGTGCATTTCCATTAGTTCTGATTGTGTTGTAAGTTTTTTTTATTTATTAGTGGTATTTTATTGATGAAAAGTTTATAGTTCATAAGTGTTTTTTTAGTGTTTGTAAAGTGTAAATAAAGTGTTTGTTGTAAACTAAAGGACTATGTAGCTATTTTTTTTGTACAATTTTTCATCATTTTTCATAATTTCTTACCATTTTGTATTTTTAATAAACCTTTGAAGTATTTACATTTACTTAAAGCTTATTATTTTGTCTTTAAAATGATATATAATATGTTATACTTTTAAATAAAATAAGTAACATATTTTTTTTTAGTTCTACCAAAACCCCAAGGTAGCTACGCATGACAATGCGTCAAGGGTCTAGGGTTCAAAGTGTTAATTACTAGTGTCGTATATGGTCACTACAGGGTTAAAAAATAATTTGATCGCGCAGATCAACCGCTGACGAGAGTTGAGCGAATTTCCAAAATTAGGTTTACAAGTACAGTACAACCTCGTTAAGTCGGCCCCTTTTAAGTCGGATCTCCGGGTAACCCGGACCGGATCTGCTATTGCTTTATACGAGCGCATAATCGTAGCGTACTGCTCGGTAATCGTGTTTCCGCTGAGTTCGCACAACCGAGTTTGTTTGCCGTGTGACACGTAAACGTTACTCGAAGCTGTCGCAACAGAAACTTACAAGCTTTTTCCCCAGAAAGTAGACATACCTGTACAGTCCACAGATGTGTTTTTTGTTTTATTGTGACCAGTAAATATTTGTTAAGTGTTTTTCTCCGTAATAAAGGAAAGTATTGTAAGCATACAGTGTATTTTCATTTTTTTATGTTTTATGCTTTTTCTCCGGCTAACACGGATTTTCGTTATCGGCCGCGGTCCCGGCTGGTCCGACTTAACGAGGTTGTACTGTATATGTTTTAGGGTTTCACTAAATTGGTCTACTAACGAAGGGTATAATAATCTTTTCTCTCTTTTAATAATAATAATGCCCCACTAGTTGGGCGTCAAATTTATAATAATTACAAAACTAATTTTAATCTTTGAGTGGTCTAATAGGATTAGCCTATTTATGATAATCTTATATTACTTTGAACTTAAATAATAGCTGTACTTTTAATCAAAACTATAAATAAGAAACAGAATATACATTTTATTTTTTATTTAATTGTAATCAAAATTGTATCATATACATTTACTCTTTAAAAGAAAATATTGATAATTTTATTATGTTCACAAGATTGTTCATTTACAGATTTCTTAAGATTGCCCATCAGCTTTGCTCAATTAATATTTACTGATTTATTACCTAAAGTCATATGACAATAAATCTTTTATAAAATCTCGGGAAGGGTTATCGGCCGGGTTTGGATAATCTTTTTTATAATATGCATTTGGATTTTAATCTATGTTAGATATTGAATTTAGAAAATGGCATCAAGATTGTGCTTAAGATAAAATATTCAAAGTTCATTAATTTGATTAATTAGTCTCATTTAGTTGATTTTAACTATTTTCTTTATAAAGTATACAGACTATACCAAGTTCTGTTGAATGTTAAACGGTTTTGTTTCAGGTAACACTTTTATTTTTAACTGAATAAATATCGGAATTGCAAAAAAAATACATCTTCATATTTGGACTCCTGGCTGTAGAATGCCTTCGAACTAGGCGGTAGTTAGGTCATTTTCAATTGTCTCCTAGGGGGGTTCTTGGTATTGCTCATTTCATTTCCTTTTGTTGCACATCTGATCTCCGATTGGTCGGTTGTAGTTCATTTCGTTAGGCTCCATGTATTATAAGATTATAACGTTTCTTGTATGAATATCGCATATTCGCGTGTAACATGAGTATTTATTTAGCACATTAATATTTTTTTTAAATTTATGCCATATTGGTTAAAATTACCATTATATTAGTAAAATAAAATTATGTATTAAACCGCGACCTTAGTATCAAGCAGGCCTACTCTAGTGTGTTAATGGCTGAATGTTACATCCTTATGTTATTTACGTTTTACAATCTCTTTACAATAAATACTAATACTTTTACTTTAATTAACATTGTTTTACTGAACAATTATTTATGTTACACATATCTATATTATGTTCTATTGGTTGTATTTAGGTTTTCTTATAACATAATTTCGAATCGCAACCTTTAATATCGATCATATGTTGAGATGTTTGTTTACATTGGTATAACCTAGTTTGGGTTCAATACGATTTCTGATCTTCACACTGGATAACTGTGATTAAAGAATTGGTGTTAATGCTTGTTTGAACATTTTATAGTGTGTTAATAAATGGAAAAGTGCTATGTAAAAGTGTGGTATAATTTATTGTGATCTTGGTTGAAGTAGGCTAGGCCTAGGCTAGGTTTGTTTTTGCTTTTGTGAATTGGCAATCTTTAGGTTATAGGTCATTGTGTGATTCATGAGATTTGATATCATTATAAGGGGCTGAATGCCATCTGCGTGTACAAAATATATTAGTAGAGTTTGTTTGCACCTCAGCCTCCAGCCTCGGCTCACACGTTGCTCCATTCCGATTGCACGCAGCAGAAAAACTAGCTTTGCGAGTTTTAACCTCTACCAAGTGGACTCGACCTTGCGCCCTCAGATTATGGACTGCTTCGCTTCGCTCGCAGTGAACAAACTCACTTTTTATGGTATTTTACATTTTGAGCAATTTTGAGAGACTAAGATAGTAAGGTCATGTAAAAAAACAAAATGTGCAGAATAATCTCCTACAATTATTTGTTTATATAAAACCCCAAAAATATTTACTAGAAACCTCAAAACAAATTTATTTCCGGACAGAAACGTGCTTCCGGTTGTTTGATATTTTTGGCTAACGAACTCGTCCGAACCACTTAGAAAACCAATGTGTGTACTAAATTTGGACCAAACCGGACGTAAAATGCGGCGTTTAAGAGTGTGACTACATATACAAAATTTTAATGTCGAGTTCTTAAGACCATGATCTGAGCTCATTTACCACTTCCGACCTTAGGTCAAACCATAAGAGTCACTGCAATAGCTCATCTTTCCTACGGAAATTCGCTAATAACAAGACCGATGAAATTTCCTATTGGAACAAACACAAGTTAGTATGCTTTATAACTATCCCATGACAAATTTTATTGATACCTTCATAACTCAAACACGTGATCTTAAAAGAGATTTACAGAAGAAATCAAAACACAATTTTGTTCGCCATTAAAAAGAATAATATTTTTTTTCTTGTACGTCAGATGTTTTAAAATATATTTGATGATAATGCTATCTTATATTCTTAAATGAGCAATAATTGTATGTTTTTGCAGAATTTAATTTCGAAAACGGCTCTAAGGATTCCCTTGTAATTTGGTACATAAGTTATTTGTTACCCGAAAAGTCAGTTGGACTTATTGAAAATTACCGGAAAACTTGTTTTCTACATCTTTTTCTCAAATTAAAAAGTAAAATTTGTCCATTTAAAATACACAGCACAGCTGATGCATAATTTGTCCATTTAAAATACACAGCACAGCTGATGCATAAATGTTTTCAATGCCAGTACCATAATCAGATGTTTCCTTTAAAGTTGTGTGGTAGGCCTAATGTGTATCAGTAGTTACCATAGCAACTAATAAATATCATATAACACAGACGTTAAACAACAACAGCTTCTAAAACTTACCCTTTATTAATTAAGTTGTGAAATGTTATAGGCCTAACCTAAAAAAATCCTATATGGTATTTACACTCATTTAGGGTACGTTAAACTATAAACAAACAACAATGTTTAAATACATTTACAATATTTAAACACAAACCTAACATACTTTGCAGTTTCCATGATGTTTAATACTGTACATTGAGTATTTTTATCACTTACATACCTGATATATACTTCAAAATAAAATTTAAAAAATATATATATATTCAATCGATAAAAACATATCAATTAAACATATTTATTAAAATATTTTAATAAAATAATCTTTAAAGATAATTTTATAATTTGCTTTATCGGAGATATAAAACAAAGCTAGAGTTTAGCTGATGGGATCATAACCAGATCGTAGATCGGCTTCCAGCTAGTAATAATATTAAAATAATAGCATAAGTATTTCGCCAAATTTGACCCCATTATCTTATCTACTTCAATAGTTATAACTTATTTTTTGTAAAATAAACGGTACTAGGAACTGGCACATACTTTCTCACAAACATATTTACATTATTAAACAGGTTCACTGTGACTTCATAATTGTAGGTGGGGTAGGAGAGGTGATTTATTAAAGTAGGAGATTAACTAATAAATATTATTATGGAAAACTATTCGATCGATTTCGAACAAATTTGCATCAAACACGTTAATTAGGGCTGTATAGATGCACGAAAAAAGGTTTTGAAAAATTTTGAAAAACAACCCCCTTTATGGCTAAAAAAACCCCAAAAATCTGTTGTTATTATTATTATTATTATTACCTAAACAAGAATTTTTAGAAAGATGTGGTTTTTTGCATATGGTAGGTTACATTAAGGGCTACAAATAAGCTAAATTTTATCAAAATTGTTAGAGCCGTTTTTGAGAAATTTGGATTTTTACTTAAAACCCCTTAAAATCCAAAATTTGAAAAAATGAAAAAACATCTGGAGATATTCCAGAACTACTCCTACTTACCAAATTTCTAAATTTTTGTTGGTATGGTCTGTAGCTCTATACACATCTTTACAGACACGGATACACAGACAGACATCACCCAAAAACCACTTTTTTGGGTTCAGGGAGCACCAAAGCAAATAATTCCACTAAAAATATTATCGGGTTCAGGGAGCAGCAACACAGATAATTTCACTAAAAAATTTTTTGGGGTTCAAGGAGCACCAAAACAGATAATTCCACTAAAAATTCAAATTCAAAAATTTGGACGAAAACAATACTTTTTCCATATACTACATATAGCGGGGAGAAAGTAAAAATGGCGGATAAAAATTTATTTATATGATATTTACAATATTTATATGATGCTTTTTACTTTCTTACTATACTATAGTATAGAGAAAGTATAGTGATCGCAAAAAAAAATGATGTTGAGATTTTTGTGGAAATATCAGTTTTGGGACCCCTGAGTTCAAAAAAGTGGTTTTTACAAAATATCTGTCTGTCTGTATGTACACAAAACTAGAGAGAAAACTATTAGATCGATTTCGAACAAATTTGTACCAGACATGTCAATTAGGCCTGTATAGATGCACGAAAAAAGGTTTCAAACATTTTTGAAAAACCACCCCCTTTTTGGCCAAAAAACTCCCAAAAAAACAATTATTATTTTCTAATATAAAAAATCGGCTCTAACGATTTTGTTAAAATTTGGCTTATTTGTAGCCCTTTTTAATGTACTCTACCATATGCAAAAAACCCCATCTTTCAAAAAATTCTCGTTTAGCTAATTATAATAATAATAATTAAAGGACAAACACAATTTTTTTGTAAGTTCTACAATTTTTTATTGAGTCTTGAAAAAATGTCGCAATACCGTCACGGGCGAAACCTTGGTCGGCAAGACTCAATAAAAAATTGTAGAACTTACAAAAAAATTGTGTTTGTCCTTTAATTATAATGGAATTCTACCAAGTACCTTCGGTCGTCACTATCAATCGTATAATAATAATAACTGATTTTGGGAGTTTTTGGCCAAAAAGGGGGTTGTTTTTATACTCGCAATACAGGGGTTGGCGTGCAATGCACTGTGAGTCAGTCACTTCTCATAGTATTCCGTGTCAAGCTCACAAGTGCGTCCTTAGCAGTGAACGTGTTAATAATTTAAATATGTTTGTGAGAAAGTATGTGCCATTTTCTGGTAACGTTTATTGTTTGATGTACCTCTAAGGAACCAACTCAATTTGTGCCCCATTTGATAAACACCCATATACAGTATACAGTACTTAGTTAAATTATTCATATTTTGAATGTTTTTAGGCCTATATGTTTACTTCCAACAATATAATTAATTATTTCTTGATTAGATAATCACAAAACTATATTTCCATAGAAACGTAACATTTATTTTCTCTCATTTATATTTGCAACTTGATTGACACTAGTTGATTCATTTTAGGTTCTACGAGTAAGTGTAGCATCATCAGTACCATTTCAGAAATCAATATCTTGTGTTACTGTTAAATAAGAATAGATTTTGTCGACTTAAAACTCTAGGTTTGCATAATTAACCAGTAAGATATGTAATAGGCCTATGCAATCCCGCCAAAAAAGCATGTTCGGTGCTTCACGCCTCGTCTCGGATGTACATATAGAAGAAACCTGTGTAAAATAGTGAATTTCTTTCAATGTTGTTTGGAAGGATGGTATTATAACAGGAAGTAGGGTACAAGAAAACAAAAAACCCTTACCCCTTTTTAATGGCTTCAGAAATTTTACTAACCTAGTTAAAATGGCGGCAAAATAAACCTAATCTCAGCCATTTACTACAATAGGAAGTAAAATAAAATGCATACCAAAAACTTAGAAGAAGAAAATTTGTTTGGAGAAATAATAGATCATTACGTAATATTTTGCAGCTTTTTTAAGCAGCTGTAACTCAGCTTCTCCTGAACTGGCCAGGTTCTGATTTTCACCACTTCCTAGTAGTGAACAAGTTTGCTAAATTTCAGCTCTTAAAACATTCTCTGACCAACCCCGAAAAACTGACTCCCATTTAGAGGAATGGGGACAAATTGCCCTTCAATGGAGCACAACTAATGTGTGTGCAAAATCTAAGCTTGATCTGTTACGTCTGTGAGGCTCTAGCCATGTCAAAAGAACAAGAAGTAGAAAAATGTAAAAGTATTGATTTTCAAACTTCTATAACTCCGGCATCTGGTGGTCCTAAGAGTTCAATTTTCGAAGAGCCCCTCGCGAATAAGTGTACGTAAAATCAACATCAATGACCCCCAGGGGCCGAGTTAGGGGAGGGTAAAATAACCGCACTTGTTCTATCACATAAACAGTATTCTTGATTGCTCGAGTGGCGGTTTTAATGGCAGGCGCTACGCTCCCACATCGCTTAAATTATAAACAAACTACAGAACACAATGAAACCACTAGCCTTTGCTTCGAGCTGCCTGACCCAATGCAGCCGTGCCACTACAGGAGGCATATCCAACAACGGTTGGCTCGAATCGCAATCGTCCACAGAAATACTACCCACATAATCTTGCAACAAGCCCAGTAAGTTTTCTCTTTCCGCCAACAGAGCACTCCGTACGATTGGGCGCTGTATTAACTCTTGGTAGCGTTTAAATTCTTGCAATAACTGAAAAAAATATTTTAAATCATTCAGTTAAGACGGTATATAAATTTGGATGAATTTGTAGGTTAAACGTTGATGAACATTATTTTCACAACAATAAATCTGCATTCAAGACAGCATTTCAATAATTTAGCCATATCCTAACTTGAAAAAGCTACAAACTCTTCAGACAAAAACCTTATTTACCCTTCAGCCAGGGATGTATAAAGGGCAGAGAGGTTGGATCAATCGCTCCAGGGCCCCGCGATAAAGGGCCCCAAAGACATTATTTTTAAAATGACTATAAAAACATTTCAACATAAAAGTTTTAAAATTATTAAAAAAACATTTCAACATAATTAAGTTTAAAAATTACAAAATAAACAATTCAACATCAATTTTTTTTTTTAAATTACATGAGTCACTGTATAATTTAGAGATCTTTTTGAAAATGTTGAGATAGATAACATTTTTTTCATTATGAGACCACTAAATTATCCAAAATTAGTATAATACAGTAAATTGACTGGCGAGGATTCCACAGCTAATCAAATTTCTCGGATAATCCGCAAAATTGTCGATAGCGGCTAAACAATGACCGAAGGCAATGAATACAGACCACTATAAGAAGCGAAACCCCAATGCTTTTGGTGGCGACGGGGGTGAGCCAACGATAATTTCTATTTCACCGATATTCCGCTAGGCTGCGCAGGTGCTGCGGTGGCGCTGGTAGACTGTACATTTACTCTTGGTTGGGAGTGTACCATATCTTACCGCCCGCGCCTGTTTTCCTTTCTTTCTGCTTTCTACCCCTCAACTTCAGTATCCCAATTTTAAATGTTCACAGTGTTTGCTCTACAACTTTGCTCCAACTACAAAAAAAATAATTTAAATATAATACTTTAGAAAGTGATGGTTACAAAGAATATATATGTATTTATATGTATACAAAAAAAAAAGGAACCATATCGATTGCAGCGAATGGTTTTACAACTGTTTAAGTCTATTGTTATAATAATTTAGCTTGACATGTTTATTTAGGTTAAAGATTAACATAAGACAAATTAGGGTGGCGTGCTAGCAAACCTTATATACAAACCCGAAGGGTTTATTTCCAATTTTTTTTTTTTAATATATACTTTATAGACGTCTCATGACTCTTGAATCTTAGACTTTTATTTATTTTGTTTAATTTTCCAAATCATATTTGTTTTGAAACGTTGGCCAAACACAAAATCTTATATACAAATATTATTGTGTTTAATATATTTCTTGATGAAAAATAATATATAATATACATCTACATCTCTGTAACTGGTACCAGAGAAAAATAATTATGTATTTTGTCTGTGTATGTTTTAAAAAATATATGTATATTTTTTAGCCGCTAAGGCAAGTGTATAAAATTGTTACTGGTTTCTTGTTTAAGTTATAAAATTGTTTTTGGGAGGGTTTTTCTTTCTTTTGTAAAATAAGGGAGGTTTCAATATTTCAAAGTATAAATATAAAAATAAGGGGCTTTAAGTAGACCAAAAGGTGTTTTTTTTCTTTTAATAAGGGCATGTAAATTTTTAATTCTAGTTTACTTAAGAAGAATTGGAATATATATATATAAATATTGTTCACAAATAAATTTTTGTATTTTGATCAATTCAATAAGTTTTGTTTAAATATATCCTTTTGTAAGTGGTTGATGATCAAGACGTCTGATTTTGGGAAGAGTTTTATATTTTGGTAAATGGCATGGTTGTTGTTTTTTTTTATAAAAAAAATTATTATATCACGTGCTTTCAAATTTTCTCTCTCGATCCACGAGACCATTTAATAATTTTGTTAGTCACAGAAAGTACGTGGTGTAATATAAGTTACAAATGCAATGAACAGTGATAATAAGTTAAAAAACCTTTGTAATAAATTATTGTGATTATGTATGTATGTCTGCTTATCGTTTCAAAATTTGTAATTACTCAAACAAAGTTATTCGTTTATAATAAAAATAAATTGTTCCTAAACATATGAGAAAACAAATGTGTGGTTTTGTTTATACCCGCGTGACTATACATTTTTAAATCTTTCATTTTTATGAGTGTATACCTTGTTTTTATTACAGATGGAAAAAAGAAGGTTTTTGCTTAGTAGAGATAATACGTGGGTCAATGATTATTGATTAGTATTGCCTACATGTAACGTAACGGAATTATTTTTACTATCATTTTGGTAAGTTTCCAGTTTAACTTTGCAAAACAGATGTTGGAAAATTAATCACAGAATGAATATTTTGATATAAAATGTATTACGTTGGCCAAAGATACTTGATAAACTTTTAATTGTATTCACTACCAACAAACACTATACCAATTCAATATAATGGTTAGTGTTAATTGCTACAATCAGGACCCTCAATGCAGCCCTTCGCGCGGGTACAGAAGTATTTGCTGCGTGATAAGGGTAAGTTAAATTCGCCGCTTTTTTCGTATGCAGCGAACTTTAAGCGCTGCCAATGAGTTTCACTAGTCTCGAGACACTGCAAAACAACTTGTGCCGCTCCAAGCGGAATCAAGGTAAACTAACCTCAGCGCGTCCCCTTTTTGTCCATAAGGTTTCGCTTCTTATAGTGGTCTGTATTCATTGCCGAAGGTACCAAAAAACTACACAAAAGTGGTTTAAATCAGCTTATTTTACATTAAAAGCACGTAAGTGAAAATAAAACTAAAACTATGTTATGTACTTTATTATATTTACAGGACATTTTGTTTAGTTTTTTTCAAAAAAAATCAGCCAACCTCTTTTGTTTCTTCATGTTAAAGTACTTCTTCTTTATCTGTGACTGAAGTTTAGCTAAAAGTTTAGTAAAACCTTGTTTTTGTGTATTTTTTTCTTTTTTAATATATAAAATGTTTTACCGCGGATGCCGCGAATAATCCGCCGTGATAATCGAGAGTTTACTATATATTAATAACTAATTGAACTAAAGGTACAAAAACTAAATAAAAAAGATACAGAGTATTGTAAATTAAAAAAAAAAATGTTTTTCCCAGCTTCAGGGCCTCAAGTAGTCTTAATCCAGGCCTGCATTCAGTGCATTATGACGTACAACGTACGTTAATGTGTTTGTATTCCAACTGTGCTATGGCAAACTCTTTACGTCCATTATACTTAAATATTGCTAGGGGCTCTGCCCCTGGACGCTTCGTGTCCCAACCCCGCCTCAGCCTCAGATGGCTGCTTCGCTTCGCTCGCAGTTGGAAAATTCGCTAAAGAATCTCGTTAATCTTTGACTCGTTTGTACATAGGTTTGTAAAATTATGAAACCAGGCTTAAATATATTAAAAATAATTACAAGATTAGTTACAACCTCAAATACATGATTTAGAAAAGTAGGAGGCTTTCATTACGATTTTAGTCCTAGTTCTACTATCTTCTGTAAACTAAAGTTTTGAAACCAGGCCTAAATATAGTAAAAATTATTGCAGGATTAACATAACCTCAATACTATATTTCAGAAATAAATGTGCCAGGCCTATATTACAAAATTGACTATTAGAATTTATCCATCTTTGCCAAGTTTACCTTTTTTTTGACAAAATAAATTGTTAAATCAGGCCCAATTTATTCTAATTCCAACATGCTAAAACAGTATAAATTAGCTTGTTTTTTAACAGTAATTCAAAACTATCCAATGAACAGCTGATAAAACAGTATAAATTGGCTTGTTTATAAACAGCTGTTTTGATCATTTTATTTACTATTTCGTTGTTATTTTGTAACCAACATGGCAACCCATAAGACCCTATGTTAAAATTTTTCAACTTTTAAATTAGATTTTCTCAAAAAAATGCGTTTTTACACAAAATACAACTATATTGGTGAACTTAAAAATCAAAACTATACCTAAATACAAAATTTCTTTGAATTCGTTAGAGCTGTTTTTGAGATCCGCGACAGATACAAAGATAGATACAAAGATAGATACAAAGATAGAAACAAAGATAGATACAAGAATTTTTCATTTAAAGTAATAGGATAGTAAAATGATCGAAAGCGGAAAACAGTGATATCCTGTCATCATTAAAGCGGGCAAACCACTGTTTGCTCTACTTCCGCCCTCTTACCACAAACATATGTGTGTTATGGTCTTTAAGCAATACATTTAAGGATTAACCATAGATCTGTTATTTTGGAAAAGAATTGAACCCTGTGCCTGTTATACATATTTGCCCCCTTTCCTCCTACAGCCACAAGGAAAGACACCTTCTTAGAACTTTTTGTTCTTAACTTTCACAGAAGACACAGAAATGTCAAAATTTAATTCACTACAATTAAATTTATTAGAAAAGCTTGAAACATTGTTAACTTGGGATAAAAAAAATAATAAATGACACCAAAAGATAAAATACACAAAGACATTTACAATGTGGCGTAAAAAGTACTGATCTTTTTCAATAAGGTGACGACTCTTTGTTGATTTTCCAATACATAAAATACATACTAGGGATGCCTGAGCATAAAAAGGCGAAGCCACGTGGAATTGAACTCAACTGTTTCAATAGAATTATTTATTAATATAAAAAGCTAACAATGTGGACAAAGAGAATATTCAGAACTTTATTTACTTTTTTTTATTTAAAAAAAAATATGTTAATCTATTAGGTTTTAGGTTGAAAATGTTTGCATTTTGCAAGCACTTTATGTGGCAGAATATACAAATCCAATGAATCCAACAAACTACTTGATAGTTCAAACCTAATAAATACTAGATGTTTCTCTGTACCTTAGCTACTACCAATAAACCATCGCAAAACTACTCACAAGCAGTGTGACCGCTCCTCTAACAAATACTATCAATTTCAAAGACATTCATTCCTTCTACACCAGCCTATAAGATATTACTAATATTAATTCATTCATTAATCAAACATTATAATGAAACTTACTCAAGCACAGCACAAAATATTGTTACCTGCAAAGTATTAGCATTTACAGTACGTAGTTGCTGTTTCAGTTTCGAAGCAACTCTTTCTTCAGCAGGCTTTACTTTCAACTCAAACTGTTTTACAGCCGCCTTCCACAGTGGTTCAGTGTAAGGGTTGTATTGCACCACGTTCAGACCTAATTTCAATATATTTGTTAAAACACAAATACTTCGTACACTGTAATGCAAATCTAGTTGTGACCATACCCAGCTGCATTCGTGTTGTAACATTTAAATGACAAATAAATGGAATTGGTTTCAGTGCATTCAACAAGAGGCAAAAAGAAAATGAAACAGCTGATATGAAACCATATGGTGATATTTGATATGGCTACTGGGAATTATATAATATAGTAGAAAATTTATTAATAAATAAAAATGAATTTCAGTAGGGTCCCGCTATTCCAAACAGAGTTCAGAAAAAATACCGATTTTTTAACAAAAAAAGATGTTTGTGAAAAACGTACATTTATTGTTATGCAAATAAGTTAGAGACATACATAGAGCCTAAGCTTGATAAAAATGCCTGAAACCAAATTGGAATGAAAGCTGGTTTTGTTTCCTTCACGTTTTCCATCTGTTTTGCGGGAATGAAGCTACCGCAACAAACGTACGGTTAAAACGATACCGGGTCCTTCAGAAAAAAGGAAGGACTAGATACAACAGCTTGGCACTGTTGCTACCTGCCAGTTGCGTTCATCCGTTTTTCTCCTCCTTTTTCGTTATCTCGATGGAATTTTCTCTCTCAATCTTTTTTCAATATAATGCGGTACTAACGGACAGACTGCGGGGTAACAAAACGGACAGACAGTTCGAACAACCTATCTTTTCCCTTCCATTTTTAGAAGAAAACGGAATTGTAACACAACGGAAGGAAATAACCCCGGATGGTGTAAGCCTACACTAAAGCGAGGTCAAGAGCATTTGCCGCGTCTACGTGTGATAAGAGTTCAGTTTGAGCGTTCACCTCCTCCTCGCTTTCCTCCGAGCCGATCAACGCTGTATAGAACTGACACTAGCAGATGTCCCCGCACTTAATTTACGCCTTAACAAGTCAATTCGTTGATATTACTCATGAAATGAAATTATTCCGAATTCCCGCTAAACCGAACAGTGTTCGGTCCCAACTAGTTCGGAATAGCTTTACTGTATTTCATTATAAAAAATGTTTTTATATATATATATTAATAAAGCAAAGTTTTATCTTAGAATCATTAATGTTTGATTATGTTTTTCTTAGAGATACTTTTTTAAATAGCAGTGGAATAACTAGAAGTAAGAATTTAATATTACCAAAGAATAAATTAAATGTTGGTAAGAAAAACTTTCATTATGTCGCTTTAAAAACTTTTAACATGTTACCAAAGACGCTTAAGAATACACAGCTAGGTAGGGATGGTATTAAAAAGAAATTGAAGAGCTGGATAGTCGAGGCAAATCCCAATTTTGAATCGTGATCTATAAATTGTATTATGTCGAGGTTATTTCGTATAATTTTTTCTCTCTCTTGTCTCCTGTTAGTTTTAGTTACATCTAATTTATTAGTTCTTAAGCTTTAATATTAAGTCTCCCTCTCCCACATACAGGTACTTGTACCTCCGGTGGGATTGCTACAGGCCTAGAATTGGACCTGTCGTAATATATGTGTATATGTATTGCCACGCGCAAACCTCCCTACCCCCTTAATTTTTTCAATAAACAC
>JAGFPH010001826.1:224659-242496 GCA_018207615.1 Philaenus spumarius
ACGATGACGGTATAACCGTCGAAACTAGTCATCCGATAGGAGAGAATATTTGGATTGTCTGACGATGGAAAAACTAAGGTAATAAACCTTTTTTTATTACATTTATTGAATATGTCCTCCAGGAGGCTAACACACATATATTATGTCTAAAATAATGAATTTAATTTAATTATTAATTAACATTTTTGGAACTAACAAACTGTAAATCCCAATTCATGCTCAGACTAGGTTATTTTATTAAGCTTTATTTAAGGCAATCAACATTGTATAGTCATTATCTGTATGATTTTTTTACTTCAATATCTCTAGAAATAAATGCAGTTTTAATTAATGAAATTTTGTTCGTTCTTTTTTTGTACCCACATTTAAAAAAACAATTTTTATCATAAACATTGAAAAAGAATTACTTTATCACGTTATTTTTGCTTTTACTAACAACATATTTACAAGCCAAAACAAGTTTGTTTTGTAGTCCGTTCCAAAATTGTACTCTTGTATGATAAATACCATAGAACGGAGAAAAAGACAATGAATTTATTGTCAGTCCAAATATCACTAGATATTGGCTTTCACATTCATCTCCTGACTTTTAGTTTGGAAAAATTTCTCTTATTTCAATAGAATTACATAAACTATGATTTATTCACATATCGAGAAGAAAAAATCCTGCATACGACTCTGATGAACCAGCGATGTCTCCTAACACACTTCGTCAAGACCTAGTGAACCTGAACGCTGTTAACATAATTTTACTCTCTCTATTTTTTGCTGTTAGGAACCTCCTGTCAATAGTGCAAAAACAGTAGAACCTCTTTAATCCGAACTAATTAAAACCGGGAGTGTTCGGACTATCGAATGGTTCGGATTACAGAACATATTGTGCTTTTCACATTACTTACAGTTAAAACGTGGCTAAAATGGATCATATGTCTTACAGAAAAATGAGAAATACTGTGCAATTTAAAACATTCTTTATTTAATTCAAATAGTAGGCACACAGTATATTTATGATAAACTTAGTATGGAAAATATTATTCCTACAGTAGAAAAAATTCAAATTATTATCTTAAATTTCACTCCTATGGCGTTCGGATTAGTGGACGTTCAGATTACAGGGGTTCTACTGTAGTTCATTTTAAAGCCCATAGACTGCAGCACATTTCGGTAAAAGAATTATGTCAGTGGTGCTAGTACTCAATGGTTAAAGTTATAAAACATGTATACGCGACTATAATCTGTGTGGACCGTTTACTGCAGTCGGGTAAATTCGATGCCAGTTCAAAAAAGGTTAAAAATATAACTTTAGATTAATGTTTACTGAAAAGCACAAAGTTTAAAGTAACAAATCAACCAACAACAGGTAGTTCAGCCCTTTGACAACAGAATACTTGTCATACGCCACATGATCAAATCCCTAGATCCTGATTGGTAAGTTGTAGTTGTGACCATTTGCATTTTACCACAGAAGTCAGACGTAGGTTTTTGCAATTAAGACTGTTTTTCACCATAGGAAAACCTTGCATTATGTTGGATTTTTTGTATTTAACTGAACACACTATCGGATTCACCTGTTAGTGTTGGAAAAAATGACATATTAACTCAAAATAATTTAAAATGCCAATTGTCGTTTGAAACCTTACTGGGGATATTACTTATAAATTAGGGGCACTACCCCAGCTCGCTTCGCTTACCAATCCCCGCGGTAACTCGCAGTGAAACGAATGGAAACAAATTACTATAGTCTGATGTTTTCACTGAAATGTCAATTGATTAGGACAGAAGCACTTGGATCGGTGTAGGGTGGAGGGAGTTCAATCCGGTTTTTGTGTGAACAGTAGGATTTTTTATATAATAGACCGATATAAAACTAACCTTAAAACTTAAAACTCATTGTTTTGTATCCAAGTCACTGGTTATAATGAATAAAATTTATTATGTCCGTCTATGTGACTTTTATTATAAAGTACAAAGAACAAAATAATAAAAAGACATTCAGATCTGCAGAATATGGAGTAGTCCTACCAAACATATTGACCAACACACTGAGAAAGGTAGATGTTACCATGTCATTCCGCACCTCAAATAACATAAAAAACTTATTAAAACCTAAAAAAGCAACACCGTTAGATCAAAAGTCGGGTGTATACAGAATTGATTGTGATGAATGCGAATGCTTTTATGTAGGGCAAACGGGGAGGCAATTTTAAAAAACGCTATAAAGAACATCTCCCAAGTAACTGTGGAGCCTTTGTCAAATCCAACTTCGCACGCCACATTATGGATGAAGACCATTCTTACACTAGCTTCAAAAATAATTTCCGTCCATTACATATATGTAACAAAAGCAAGCTAATGGACGCACTAGAAGAATACGAGATATACGAGATAAGGCACAATCAATGAATCCGGAGCATGTTTTAAACGACCAACTAAATTTTAAATCTAATTTAATGTATGACTTCGCGATAAAATTAGATAAGGAAGACAAACAGCAAGCGCAGTAAGGCAGGAAGGGGAAACAGTGAAATTAGTAGTCAAACATAGACGATGGTGTGCACACGCGGTACATTTTTTGTGTTCTTGTGTTTTGTGTTGATGTGCGCGTGTATAAGTATGTGTTATGTTTCTTTTAATAATTTATTTTAATGTTATGACGACCTCAGCAGGGGGATATCTGATGATGGAACCAGTTCCGAAACACGTCATGGAGTAAGTACCGTAAGTAAAGTACTTTATAATAAAAGTCACATAGACGGACATAATAAATTTTATTCATTATAACCTTAAAACGCTGTTGGTTGTGAAGAAGAATGTTTTTTCGCGTGTCATGTTCGTTCACAAAACTACAAATTTAGTATATATTTTTTTCAATTTTAAATAAGAAACCGAAATATTTTCGGTATAAAAAGTAGAGTATATTAGTCTCTGAAAAATCCTCTACATGAAAATGAAAGTTTTATCAAAATTAGTTCAGTCATTTCAGAGATTAGCACAAACAGACCGACAAGCAGACAACAAATTTAAAAATGCATGTTTATGTTTTGGTAAAGTGGGAATAACCATATGAACTTAGAACAAAGGATTTATTTCGAAATCACGGACACTTCAATTTTATTTATATGTATAAATTGGTAACATTACCTATAACTTCCATAAGATGTTGCATTCGCTGCTGAGGATATCTATACTCATCCAGCTTCCAGGTATCATCCAATGCATTGTAAGCGACCTCAACCAGATCATCAGCATCCCCCAAACTCAACGTCTCCAAATGTCTGTAAACACAATGGTATGGTTTAGTGTAGGAAAGCAATAAATATATTTAAACCAGACCTTTCACATACCCATAATCGCAGACAAGAGAGACCAATATTATGCATTCTAAATTGTCTCTGTTTGCTGATGATGCAACTGTGCAATAACAAATTCCAATAAAACCCAATCAAAAGTAGACTTAGAGAACCTTAACCGTAGATCTGGCATCGTTAAAGCTAAAATTGTCCAGCCCGTTTATAGCGTTTTGCAAGCATATTTTTAAAAAATTGCCAAAAATAGTAAATGAACAAAAATCCAAAAATGTTTAATAGCTTTTTTGTAGAAGAAACTTCAAAGAATTCAAATATGCCACTAAAAATTAGTTTCTTTTGAAATTGTAAAAGTTATTAGCTCAAGAAACAAAAAATGTTCAGTAACGAAAGGAAAAAGTTTAACTTTAGACCTACATAACAAGTAGTAAACATTTTTTGTATTTTTTCGTAAGCGTAAAAAGGTTTCGTAATTTTGTTCTAAATAGAACTGTATAAAAACATTTATCAATTTCAAATTTCTTATTTTGAAAAAAAAAACTATTTTTATGTTCCAAGTACACGACTGCTAACAAACCTAGGCCTAGATTGTAACGTAATTTACTAATATATGCTTTGCCCAAAAATGAAATATTATTATAACAAAGTGTAGAGGATAAATCAAAGAAAAGAACGGTATAATTGTATTTCCTTAGTACACAAAAGTGTTTGAGTTATCTTTATTTGAATTACAAAATGACATGAATCAAATGACATTTTGCCGTTGGTAAAGGTCTTACAAGAAGGGTGCGTTGAATTGCATGGGAACAGAACGCTCTAGGCGATCTCACCAGATATGTACATTCTCCTGTTGTCTAGACAGACGAAAAACTGGTTTATTCTAGTTTAATTTCCACCGTTAGAAAGCTCAAACTTCTCTCTACAAAATGGTGTCAAGAAATGTATCAACACATATGATACAGTAGGCCTTATCTCGGTTGACAAATGGGCTGTTTCATGGGTTGAAAACCTGTCCAATCGCAAGGGTTTACAGACATTGTATGAATTAATCCTGTACAATAGTGACATTTGATTGGAAGGCGCCATTAGAAAGATAAAATCTTGAAGAATCCAATGGTAGCTTTATAATCTTGATATAAATACTTCAGTAGGGGGGGTTTCAACGTTGAAGAAGTGGGAAATAACAGTACAATTGTATGAGATTCGCCCGCGGAAATAGATGTAGTATGATTTGCATATTTTAAAATGATGATTACGTATGTAAATATACGTTTTACGAAAAAGTTGTAAATACAAAAATTAAAGTTTAATTCATTTCCTTTCCAATGGTGCCAGTTTTATTACAATTGAATGATTTTAAGTGGATTAAATTATCGATTATGCAAACATATGCAAATTCTCGCTAAGGTTCGAGCGGGTTGCATTTGCGCCCGAGAGACTGCAGTCTGCCACTTTGAGGGTTAAATACAATGAATAGGTGGTTTAAGGCAAATTGCCTTCTTTTAAATATTCAAAAGACCCGTCTAATTAACTTTCATTCAAATCACATCAGATCTTCTTGTGTTGATATATATTTACACACTCGCTTATTAATATTTCGTACTTCTGACCATAAAGAGAGTTACCTATTTGGTAACCATGTTTGGTCTACTACGCCTATGTTTATTCCTGGAAATGTAAAAAGTAAATAAATTACTTATATATTGCACATGAATTTATAATTCATATTAAAAATTAAAAACAAATTTTAAAATCATTGTATAAGTATCCAAGTCACAAATAGAATATAACAAATTTTACCTTGTATCCGTCGTGTGACTTCGTTTAGCGTACGTTTATGACGCGTTTCGAAACATATGTTTCATCATCAGATAATAAAATTTACATTACATACAACACAGAAACACTCAACTCAAAACACAACACACACAATTATGACATGTAATCCGGATAGATATCTACTTAGAGTCACGGTCGAACGACTACTGACTGAATTCAATGTTTAGTTGATAGAGTCTGATATTCTTATCGACGAATCATACAATATGTTGGACTGAAACAGTAACTGGTTACTAAGCAATTGTTTGTCGTTGTGTTTAGAGGCTTTATATATCTCATATTCTTCTACGGCATTCATATATCTACCCATCACGCAAAAATGGATAGCTTCAAAATTTGTATTAAAATCGGTGGATTGGTGTCTATTAAATTCAAATTACGCTCGCCATTAAGACATGAGATATATAAAGCCTCTAAACACAACTACAAACAATTGCTTAACGACCAGTTACTGCTTCAATCCAACATATTGTATGATTCGGCGATAAGAATATCGTTCGACCGTGACATGTCATAATTGTGTGTGTTGTGTTGTGAGTCGAGTGTTTTTGTGTTGTATGTAATGTAACTTTTATTATCTGATGATGAAACATATATTTCGAAACGCGTCATAAACGTACGCTGAACGAAGTCACACGACGGATACAAGGTAAAATTTGTTATATCTACAAATATTTCTAGTTTACATGGTAGTCACTTATTTAAACCTAATATCTTTAATACAGCAAGTAACATCAGTTTTACACTAGTTTGTGAATTATGTAAAGTTTATTTTGTTTTTAGACATTTAAAATATTTCTTCTTTTAATTAGCTTAATTTCTTTTTTCCTAATTGTTTAATATTTAAGAAACAGTTTTGTATAAAAAAATGTATTGTTATTATGTAGATACTGTATACAAATTTACTTTTGAACAAAATTTTGTAATAAAATTCAAAATTAAAGGCTAAATTTTAATGTTTTGTGAGTAAATTATAAATGCTTAGATGGCATATAATTCTGCAATTTTGCCTCAATTGCCCCGGTATTCCCTTCCTTTTGTATAAGTGTTTCACACCCCTCGAACCCCTTAATAGTCCCGCCCATAACCAAGGAGGGCCTCGCAATATCGTATAGCCCAGGACCTCTCAAGCTCTAGATCGGCCAATGGGTGAGCATGCAGTAAAAGTGTGGTCGTTTTGTGATTTTTATTATTTTAAGTATTAATGAATTTCCAGTTACATTTTATTGTATTAATTGTTCTTTGTTTCTTTTGTTTATTATTGTTGTATTTTCTAATGCTTTGTCACTTTCTGTTTGGTGAATTACTGTCTTGATTGTATAATTTATTGTTAAGATAATAGTTTTCAGAATTATTATTTATTTGCTGCATTACTTCATTTGTTACTATTATGATTCATTATTTGTTAGTGTTATAATTGATTATTGTAACTTTATTTATTAAACATAAATATGTAATGTGCTCTTTATAGCAACTTGTCTGGTGTAATTTTACAGTTGTTTATAGGACAAAAATTAAATTCTCATGAAATTATACATTCTTGCCAAGGAAGTCTCAATAAGAAATAATAGTCTACATTATCAAAAACTTCGAAGAGACTGATAAAAAGAGCATTATAAATATTCCTCATTAATATTTTAAAAATATACTTTGCTCCTAGTTGAAAGAAAAGACTACCTTAATGCTTCTCCTAGCGGATTAAGTGCATCCAAAAAAGCCTTTCCTCTAAGTTGATCACCTTTACGCTTCCCAAGTTTGGCAACACTGGTCCAATATTGTATTTCATCATCTATAGTCATCACTTCTATGAAAAAAATACAAATATGTTAAATAATTACTATTACTAAGATTCCATTCACACAACATTCTAAATGTGTTATTAACAAGTTTGTTTAAAACTTCCAACTTCATGTGGTAGAAGTGGGCATTTTCAAAACTGATATAAAAGCTAAAAAAATAATAGGCCTATGCAGATACAAGTGAACTGTGAATTCAGCTATTAACAATGACGTTTAAATGTTGAGTTCTAAGCATGTTTTAAGTTAAAATCAGTGGCGGCTTGCCCATAAGGGCTCTCGGACGCCGCCCCTCCAAAAGATTTGAAAAAGAAAAAAAATTAAATACCCATTCAATTATAATTATACATCTAATTAACCAAAGTGTTTTTTTCAATCACATACATCGAAAATGTAGGAAAAAAACACGCAAAAATAGCGCGAGAAGTTTGTATTTGTAGCCATGGAGCGCTGGCCAGAACGTCCCAATCCATTACCATGCAGTTATATGAAGAGTGGTAGTGGTGGGGGCTGCTGGTGCTATGACGCGTCTAAGCTTGTGCCTTATGGAAGGCTTGGGACAGCGTCCGAGCATGCGCAGAGCGACGTATCTAGTGAGTCGGAAAGAAGGATGGACTTCTGCTACAAGCAATATAACTAAAGGTGTGTAAGTAGAGTATTTCAGATTTACATATGATAAGTATTTCAGAAACATATGGCATCACAAATTTAATACCTAGATTGCCTTAAAAACTCACTAAAATACACAAAATGTTCAAACACCCCGGTGGTGTGTGCCCCCCCCCAGCATTTTACTCACGAGCCGCCACTGGTTAAAATATACCAATTATTGCCAATTGTATTCAAACATATTTAGTACTAGCTGTACCAGTGACTTTGTCCACACGAAAAATGAGCTGAAAAAACACTTAGAGCATTGTAGACTTCTGCACGCTACTTATTTCCGACAAATGGTTCAAGATTTACGGCCGAAAATACCCTTAAAGCAAAACTATCAAAAGTTTTTGCACGTTTGATCCCTTAGATCGCTTCAGAGAAAAAATTTCAAATATGAAAGTTGTGCAGAATTCAATTTCCAATCCCCAAGGTGGTCTCAGACTTTTTCAAAAACCTACCGTTGAAAACCTACAGCTGTTAAAAAAGTCGGTAAACCAAAAGTTTAAGAAAATAGCACAATTTTTGTTTACAATATCAAGTTTATATGTCGTAGAGTTTCAACCAACTATTTGGGAAATTGGTCTCCCAACAAAGACGTTGAATAGCTGCCTGCAAGTAAGAAAAATAATAAGTAGAATTTGTTTTCACCTCCTACCCCGGTTCACATGCTGCTTCGTTCCGCCGGAACTCGCTGTGTGAGTTTGCACATCGACACTGGGACCTCGGATTATCAACGGAGTTTTGCACCTTGACCTTGCGGCCTAGGATCTTGGACTGCTTCACTTGTCACTCGCAGAGGACAAACTCGCCTTGCATAACACATAACAAAATACCATAAGTACTGTTAAAGTATTTTCCGTTTTCAACGATTTTGGAGAAGCCATACGAGCTACAAGGTTGGGTAAAAAAATCAAATCCTGCAAAATAATCTCCTATATTATTAATTTTGTATAAAACTCCAAAAGTTTCATTCTAGTGCGAAAAATCTCAAAAAACATTTTCTTCCGGTCAAAAAAAGCGCTTCCGGTTGTTGGATTTTTTTTGCTAACGAACTCATGTAAGCCATTTAGAAAACCAGGTATGAACCAAATTGAAAAAAAATTCAGCCGTTAGAGAGCGAACACATATTTGTATAAATATAAATTTTAATGATAGCCCAAAACGTGTTCTGGGGACAATTATCAGTGCTCGTTGACTACTCCCGATCTTAGGTGACCACAAAAGTTCCTGCAATCGTTCATCTTTCCTATCGAAATTCGCTAATAATAGCTAGCCATATTATTTCAGAATATTATATTGTGTTATTTCACCAAAGATGTAGATTATCCCATTCACTGCTAAGGACTCACATGTGAGCTTAACACTGAACACTATGAGAAGCGGCCGACGCACAGTGCATTTCACCCCGACCACCGTATTGGGAGTCTTTTCAATACACAGTGCATTGCGTACTTCGCACGCCAACCCCTGTATTGGGAGTATTTTTCAATACACACTGCATTGCGTGCTTCGCACGTCAACTCCCGTACTGGTAGGCTACTATTTCCAATACACAATGCATTGAATGCTTCGCACGCCAACCCCCGTGTTGGATGTATTTTCAATACACAATTCATTGCGTGCTTCGCACACCAACCTCCATATTGGGAGTATTTTCAATACACAATGCATTGCGTGCTTCGCACGTCAACTCCCGTACTGGTAGGCTACTATTTCCAATACACAATGCATTGAGTGCTTCGCACGCCAACCCCCGTGTTGGATGTATTTTCAATACACAATTCATTGCGTGCTTCGCACACCAACCTCCATATTGGGGGTATTTTCAATACACACTGCATTGCGTGCTTCGCACTCCAACCCCCGTATTGGGAGTATTTTCAATATACAATGCATTTCGTGCTTCGCACGCCAATCCCCTTATTGGGTGTATATTCAATACACAGTGCATTGCGTGCTTCGCACGTCTACTCTCGTATTGGGAGTCTTTTCAATATACAGTGCATTGCGTGCTTCGCACGTCAACTCCCGTACTGGTATTCTACTATTTCCAATACACAATGCATTGAGTGCTTCGCACGTCAACCCCCGTATTTTGAATACACAGTGCATTGCGTGCCTCGCACGCCAACTCCCATGTTGGGTGAATTTTCAATACACAGTACATTGCTTGCTTCGCACGTCAAACCCCTGTTTTTTTAGTATTTGCAATACACAATGCATTCCAACCCCCGTATTGGGAGAGTTTTCAATACACAGAGCATTGCGTGCTTCGCACGCCAATTTTAAGCCCATGTGCTATGGACGCACATGTGCGTTCACTTTAAAATATTTGTAATTATGACATAGAAAGATTCAAAAACATAAAATAAACCAATGTCTACTCATTTAGGCTATGAATATAAAAAATAAAAGGTCAGCTCCTACAGGAAATACGAAATTTGTGTAGCAGTGAACGTGTTAAGTGGTTGAGAAAATGAATTCATAAAATATTTAGCCTACAATCAACCTTATAGATAAAATAAGAATAATTTGCAATCGTGAAGGAAGATTTTTACAGAATATATCTATTACCAGAGAGTGCTGCAGTCGGAGTAGAAGCATCAGGATCGGCTCTTAATACAACACTTCGTAATCCTGCTTCCAAATCCGTTACTAAAGACTGCAACGTTGGTTCCACTGTAGGGCTCCATTTTTCATCCTAACATCAATGATCATATTATTAAAGTGACAAGTCTACTTATTACAAAAATAGCAATTCAAATTTTGCCAATTCTAAATTATACAGTTTTTAGGCTCAGTTGTATTAACAAAGTAGCTCTGGCATTCTAGATTTATTAAACAATCCCATCTATTCTGGCATGTATATTATTTGAGTGATAATGAGGCAATGATAAGCGCTCAGGTTTTTCGCCCCAAAAAAAAAATTGTGTGATAATGCACATTACAAAATGTTTTTTATTGTTTTTATTTTATCATTATTGTTTCTACTCATCCTTAATTTAAATATACTTTATTATTAGATGTTGAATGAGCACTGTGGTGAATTAAAAAAAATATTAAACAAGAGTCCCCTAGGGTCCCAGGGCCCTCGCACCTTAGAAAAATTAAATAAAAGACTTATACAATACAAACAAATTTATATTTTATATTAAAGATTGCCTGCGAGCCACCATGGCATGTACAATTATTAAATAGCAGAGTTATAAAATACAGACAAATTTATTTTACATGTAAAGCCTAACATCTGACTGTCTGATCACAGGGAACCACGCCGTATAAAAATTAAATAAATGCATTATAAAATAGAGGCTGTTTCAAAAAGTACTTTATAACTTTGAAAAATCATATTAATTTATTCAAAGAACCTACAGAGGTGATTGTAGTGTCAATTTGTAGGGAGACACATCAAGTTTTTTTACCTTAAACTAAAGGTGGTCTATGTGCTCCCATTGGTGATGTGATCCTGCACACTTCCCATCGGTACTCAATTTCCTCCCAAACTCTCTGTAGCATTGAAATTGACTACCGATGGGATGTATGCAGGATCACCAACGGAAGCCACATAGAGCATCTTTAATTTAAGGTAAAAACAACTTGATGTAATTCCCGACAAATTGACACTACAATCCCCTCTGTAGGTTCTCTGAATTATTAATTAATATGATTTTTCAAAGTTGTAAAGTACTTTTTGAAACACTCCGTACAGACGAATTTAGTTTACATGGTAGCACCTAACCACCTAACTGTCTTATCGTGGAGCCCCACGCTATAAAAAGTTTAATAAATGAGTTATAAAATACTGACGAATTTATTTTACATGGTAGAGCCTAACTGTTTGATCGCAGGGCCCTACGCAATATAAAAATTAAACAAATGAATTATAAAATACAGATGAATTTAGTTTACATGTTAGCAATTAACTCCTAACTGTCTTATCGAGGAGCCCCACGCTATAAAGAGTTTAATAAATGAGTTATAAAATACTGACGAATTTAGTTTACATGGTAGAGCCTAACTGTCTGGTTGCAGGGCCCTACGCAATATAAAAATTAAATAAACGAGTTATAAAATACTGATGAATTTAGTTTACATGTTAGCGCCTAACACCTAACTGTTATATCAAAGGTCCCCATGCTATATAAAAATTAAATAAATGAGCTATAAAAAAACTGAGAAATTTCATTTTCATAGTACAGCATAACTGTCTGCTTATGGGGCCCAACGCTATATAAAAATTAAATAAATGAGTTATAAATTACAGATGCATTTTTAGTTAATATTTAAGATTGCCCGCTGTGCCCTGAACCATAATATAGAAAAATTTAATGAGTTTAAATCGCAATTAGCAAGAAATAGAGAAACAAATCAATTTTGTCTTGCGTTTCAGCCTCCATTTTGGAAACGTCAGCGAGTGTGACCAACATAAACTAAACATAATTATTTCCCTAATGGTGTTACTTTGTCAAAACCATAATCCGGTCCTGTTTTATTTAGGCTACTATTTGACATCATTATTTGTAAATAACAAATGTTTAATACATTAATTATACTAATTATTATTGATTTGAATTTCTACTTATTAAAACCTAGTATCTTTAATACAGCTCGTAACATTAGTTTTACACAAGTATTTTTTTTTAACACTAATTAACTATTCTTTTTAGATTTAGAATTAAATAAGCTTTCAAACGATATCACACACAACGATATTTGGGAGTATTTAAAATTTTTGAGTTACAGCCATTTTGATTTTTTCAAAATTGATTTCGAGTGGTTCAACCAAATATTGTTGTGGCATATCGTTTGAAAGCTTATTTAATTCTGAATCCAAAAAGAATAATAATTCATATTTTTTTTTAAATAATACAGCAAAATGGGGCAAAATCGGAAAACACGATTTTGTTGTTTTTTGGCCGCCGTTTTTAATCGGTTAAAGATATGTATGTGCAAACTTCACCGTTGGTTTTCTCTTGAAATTCTACATCGAAATGATGTATCACAAGATCACCTTCCCATTTAAAAATACAAAGTTACAATCAAAATGGTGGATCCAAGATAGCGGATAATTTTGTTGAAATCTTAATAAAATAGTATTTTTACGTAAAGTAGGTTCCTCAATCACATCTACCTTAAATTTTTTTTATAAACAAAATATTAAACCGTTTCCAGACTTTTTCTACACCCTGTATATTAGATCTTATTTTTCTATTGATCCAAACAGCTTTCCATAGCTGTATAATAAAATGACAAAATAATTGTAATTTTAGTAAACATTTCTTCTACTTTCGCTGCACAAATGCATATTACGTTTCTGCTCATTATAAAACCAATCGGAATGGCATTTCCTTTCCACAATGTTTTCATCAAGATAAATTTAAGAATAAACTCATTTTGAAAGTTTAAAATAGTGAAAATTCCTAGCATATTGAAATATTAAGCCTATAAAACATTAATATTAACATTAATTGAGTTATCAAAGAAATCACCTTACTAAACAACATACTTTCAGCAGAACAGGAGCGAAGACCCTCTGGATTGTATAATACAGTGCTGCAACAGGTGAATCCAACATGGATGAGACAAACACAATCTTATGAATGTTCTCGTCTGTTACTACTTCAGGCCGTATCTTGAAGAACACCAGCAGAGTTTCCGTTCCTTCTCCTGGCGGCAACTACACAGAAAACAATTGTTTAAACGTTATTATCACATTTCATGGGATGAAATAATGCAATTGATATTGCTTTTGCTACGGGACCCAATGATTTTTTTTAATACAACCCGCTTGCTAACTACGAGGCTCTTTCAATAATTAAACAGACAAATTGGTCTGGAGAAAAAACCGTTTATTTTTACAAAACAATGCTTTTTCTACTTTTCAACATAATCCCCTTGAACATTTTATGCACTTGTTCCAACGGACTGCAAGCTTTTTTATACCGGCTGTAAAGAACTCTTTATTTAGCTGTTTGAGCCAATTTTCCAAAAACTTTTTGACGTCCTCGTTATTCTGGAACCTCTTCCCACATAAAGCCTCCTTCAGTGGACCAAACAAATGAAAATCACTAGGTGCTAAATCGGGACTGTAAGGAGGATGAGGCAGTACTTCCCAGCCCATTTTGTCGATGGTTTCAACATGTTAATTGAGCAGGATGAGGACGTGCGTTGTCTTGCTGGAGAATCACACCACTCCTTTGAGGTCCACGACGTTTCTCACTCATGGCTGGCTTCACGTTGCATATCTGAGTAGTACTATCTGTTTAGTATTGTACGCAGCTCTTTGAAATAATCACAAAAAACTGGACCTTCAGCGTTCCAAAACACCGTCACTCTTTCGGCTGATGCTTGTACTTTGGATGTTTTCCTGACAGGTGAGCTGGTGTACTTCCACTCCATGCTTTACCTTTTTGATTCTGGCTCATAATAGTGAACCCAAGTTTCATCACAAGTTAAAATTTTGTTGAGGAAGTGTTCACCTTCTCTTTCATAAAGTTCCTTTAGCTCTGTGCACATTCTCAACCTTGTGTCCTTGTGTAGCCGCGTCAACTCCTTTGGGACCCATCTTCCACATGTTTTGTGGTACTTTAACTTGTTACAGATAATGTTATGAACTGTACCAATACTAACATGAACCTTTTCAACTATTATTTCCACAGTGACACGGCGATCGGCACGAATAATGTCATCAATTCAACTTTCAAATGAGGGAGTTGAAACTTCCAACTGGTCGGCCAGAATGGTGTTCGTCAGTCACTGAGATATGAATTATTTTGTAAAAAAACAAAATGGTGGATATCTGGAAAACGAAGCTTTTCCAAACCTATGTTCATGTGAACAATTTTTCTTATTTTTATCTGTATAATCAGTTCCTGAAGTATTATCTGTTATTCCTGAAACACCCTGTATATATTTCTTCCAATAGGTATTATTATTTTTAAGGCATACTAGAGGGCTTTACCCCCTACTCACTCCGCTCGCCAACCCCCACCCCAACTTCTATCACTTCGCGATCTCCGAGGGGGCCCCGTTCAATTATAATTTCTCGACTTGAATTCGATTTCATGAATTTGTGCGCCTGGAAGTTATGCAATACATCTCCGCTACACAATACATGGAGCCTGGAAGTTATGCAATGGTCACCGCTATGCAATACATGCATTTAATCTATTCTTATTACTTTATAATTATGAGAAGAAGAAGTACAAAAACTTTTTTATATAGTAGAGAGATGTTTTAAAGTCTGTAATGGAATATTCATTGTTTGTAATAATAAAACAGTATAAAAGTGCTTCTGTAAACACCAAATGCGACAGATTGCGTTTCAAAATCAATGTGCCGAACGAAAATTAGAAGCACTAAAAGAAGGACACTATGCAACAACTCAATAACTACAACTAATAACTAAAAAAATATAATTTGAAAAAGATATTTTATAAACATTGAAGTAAATTCAAAATAAATAAGTCTTGCTGATGTTTTTTAATAGTTTGTATATTTTGAGAATGATAAATAAAATCAAACAAACAAATATAGAATTGTGAAATTATGACTGTAGTTTGTTCACTCACCGTATTGTTAAGTTGAAGGGCTGATTTCTTGTAACATTTAGCAGTCAGCAGAAAACATCCAATATCTTCCAAGAAATCGTTCAAATTACTATTTAGTTTCAAAAAGTCCAATGTTTCCGTAGGAAATGTTAGTCCAAAATAATTTCCTAAAAAAGGGAATATTTTGTTTATATCGTTGTTAATAAAAGGGATAAAATAAAACAGAATAGGCTAAGTAATGTTGTATACCTGCTGTATTAATTATAAAATTCTTTCTCGCATCATCCGTAATAACTTCCATTATTCAAACAGTAGCTGTTAATGATTTATACCTGAAACATAATTCAGAACAAATCTTTTAAATCATAATAATAACCAAATCAGCATTATATAATTTCATAACAACAACAAATTTTGAACAAACAATTGCGAACATTTTGTGAGTTACAGAAAGATGAGTGATGGCTCACTTTATAGGTTTTTAAATCAGAGTACCAAGGAAAATAAAGATTTTTCTACATTAAAAGTTTGTATGTGCAGATGAGATTGACCACCAATTCTAATAGAAAGTCACAAAACTTCACTTTTTCATTTATAATATAAAAAAAATAGGCCTAAATGTGAGCGGTTGTGGGACCCCCATCAGGAACAAAGTTCATCACGCCTTTTCTTCCATTCTTTTACCAGCCTTAACGGCAACATACACTCATAATTTTAATCTTTCAATTGCCGTTTATTATTAGTTTGTTTTTTATACAAATATTTACTGTTTCAGCTAAGATAATATCAAACACAGTTAAATGTCCATTCATTGTACATTCAATAAACATAAAATGTTGGTTCATCAGTCTAGGCCTGACTTAAAATTATTGTGTGTACGTTTAATTTATTTTACCTGTCTTAACGGCAACATTCATATAATAATTTTAGGTTAGGTCTAGACTTAAAATTACTTTCTACTCCTAACCTAAAATTATTGTATGTATGTTACCGTTAAGGCAGGTAAAATTAATTAAATATAGCCTACACATAATAATTTTAGGTTAGGCCTAGACTGATAAATCAACATTTTGTGTTTATTGAATGTATTTCAACGCTTGACAATAATATCTGAACTACGCCGGACAGAACCATCCAAAAAATAATATTGAGAATTTACAAAAATACAACGGTGGGCTCAAGATTATTGCTAAAAACTGCATTCTAGCATAGTGATTTACAATCTAGAATTGTTTCTATTTTTATAAACTCTAGTTATTGTTTTGTTACATTATTTATAACTTTGATAGACATATGAGCATTATGTGGTTTCAGTGGGTGTTTGTGCAGGCTTGTTAGTAGTAATATTGGGGTAAAGTTTACAATACACCACCTTGCCATATTGCGGCAGAATTGCAACCACCTAAAACAAAAATGCATCAAGCATTTTTCATTTCATTTTATTTATCTTGTAAACAATACAATTGTATAAGATACGTCACAAAATCTGAATAATATCACATAATCTGAATAATAAAATAAATAAATTTCACATAACTCCATATAGGCCCTACCCTACCACTAAAACATATACCGTACCAATAAATAACTTAGGCCTATTTAAAAAAATTAAATAACATAATGATAGACAGATAGACACTTAGATTAAAAATAGCAGTCTCACGGCAATGACTAAAGCAGTCTCACATAAAATTAGATTTTGTATTTACTAAATAAATACCGGTAACTTTTAACTATAACTTAATAAAGAGACTTCTACAGAAGTGTTGATGACTGCCTCAATAAGTCATGTATTACTTCACAAAATCCTGGTGCATAAACTCATCCACAGAATAAAATTATCCAGACAACAGAAGTTGTCTGAGGCTGTTTTTAAAAGACTTAGAATTTTGTAATTTTTTTATTTTGTCCGGGAGTTAATTAAAAAATCTAGCACCTGCTTGTGAAGGAAGTTTACTATACAGATTTAACCTGTGCTGATTCACATGATATTCACAAGCAATTCTGGTGCTATAAGTGTGTACATCCTTGTTCAGTACATGTTCACACTTAAACTTGAAATATAATATCACTTCCAGCATACTGTATAGATACTTGGAATTGTAAGCACTCCCAGATCTTTAAAAGCATTTCTACAAGTTTGTAATTTGTTTAATCCTGCCACAAGCCTAATAGCTTTTTTTTTGCAGAACAAACACTCTTTGCATATTTTGAACTGATGAATTTCCCCAAAGTAAAATTCCATAGTTCATGTGCGGATACACAAGCCCATAGTAGGCCTTTAAAAGAATTGGAGTTTTGCAATACTGTTTTAAATTTCGCATAGCAAATACTCCTGAATTAATTTTAGAACTGATGCTGTTTACATGCTCATTCCAAGTTAGCTTGTTATCTATAAGGAGACCCAAGAAATTTGCTGAATTTACTTCTTCAATTTCTCTTTCTCCTATGAAGACACTTGGCGTCTGATTGTAGCTTTCCTTTAAACTAAAATTTAGTAATTTTAGTAATTTTTTTGTAATTTTTGTAATTTACTTACAGTCTCTAATCACAGTAAGCTATGTCAGTTAGTAGCAATTCTTAATTTCCAAGAAAAAGGTTACTAGATGCAAAGATATATCTTCAGGTGTGTTGCAAACTTACGCCTAATATTGTAACAATGTTGGCATTTTTTGGTGTAGACGTAATCT